>JARHVA010001394.1:1375000-1647500 GCA_037957365.1 Torreya grandis
CTCAAAGGTATTATAATGGGAGGTAGGGGCTAAAATTAGGGTTTCAAATCCATAAAAGATAATTTACTTATGTTACATCTTTAGAAAATATGTATGAAACTCCACTTATTATGAAGAGCTTATTATTTACAAATCATTAGCACAATCACTATGTCAAAATGGCAACTCCCTTGGTTTTTATTAGGGGTCATCTGTATTAATTGGATAAGGAGTACCATAGTTGTTTGTGATCAGGTTTTGTCACGGTGATTGCAATGGAGAAATTGCTTTTGTTACAATAGCGCTAAAAATTTTTGAAGTAACCAAGAATAATTTTGGGTTTAGAAATCTGATAACAATTTGAAGTGGACATATATCTTCATAAGACACCATATATTTTAATGTGTATGCCTACTATTATACCACCACCACTTTAGTTTCTCCTAATAGTTAATAATGTTGCATCTTAACAAAATGTGGATGAAACTTCACTCATTATGCAATGAAGAGCCTAATTATTATTTCTAAACCATTCCCATCATTTTTAAAGTTCCACAATTAAAGTTTTACTTATATTTCCATATTTTAATTTTTTAAAATTTCATTATACTATGGTCTTTTGGTGGATTATTGAACATTTGATAATTCTGATGATCCCCTAGATGCGATCCAAAACCCATGGTAGGAGACCTATCAAGTGTAATTTTTTGTGATGAGTCTATTTATATTTTATTATAATAAAATTCCCTAACTTATAAAAATCTACATTTAGATACAATCTATAAATGGATTTAAAGTCTAAATATAGAAATACTATATAGTAGTGTTCTGAGGTAAACTGCTTAATATGCCCTCACATAACCATAATTTAGATACACACATAAAATCATTTCTCAAGAGGTCTTTGAGTTAATAGGTATGATTTTGTGTCACTTATTTTAATTACCATTTTTGGGTTGAATTCATCTCCAAATATTAATTTGTAGATTCAACAAAGATGACTTGCCCTTACAAGTATTTGAATTAGTGATTAAATTATCTCAAAGGTATTCTTGGGGGCTGAGGGATAAAAATTAATGTGTCAAATCACTATTAGATATTTATTATATTACATCATCAAAAAATTAGGATAAAACTCCACTTGTTATGTAAGAGCTTATTATTTCTAAATCATTAGCACAATCACTACATCAAAATTGAAACTCCCTTGGTTTCTATCATGGGGCATCTATATTCTCTAGATAAGGAGTGAGATTTTTGTGGGTGATCATGTTTTATCTTGGTGATTGCAATGGATAAATGAATTTTATTACAATGGCACTAAACAATTAGAAGTGACCAAGAAGAATTTTGAGTTTTGAAATATGTTAAATTTTTTTAAGTGAACATATATGTTTGAAAGACACCATCTATTCTAATGTGTATTCCTATTATTAAACCACCACCACTTTAATTTCTCCTAATAGTTAATAATGTTACATCTTCAAAAAAATGTGGATGAAACTCCACTTATTATGCATTGAAGAGCCTACTAATTATTTCTAAATTATTACCATCAGTTCTAAAGTTCTTTATGATAATTTTACTTCTATTTCCATATTCAAATTTATATAATTTTTATTATACTATGGTCTTACAGTGGATTATTAAACATTTTCTAAATTTGATGATCCCCTAGATGTGATCTAAAACCCATGGTATTATACCCATCAAGTGTAATCTATTGTGATAAGTTTATTGTTATTTTATTGGAATGAGATTCCTTATATTATACAAATCTACATTTAGGTACAATCTATAAATGGATTCAAAGTCTATATATAGAAATGCTATTTAGTAGTGTTCTAAGGTAGACTACTTAATATGCCCTCACATACCATAATTTAGATATGCACATAAAATCATTTTCCAAGAGGTCTTTGAGTTACTAGGTATTATTTTGTGTCAATTATTTTAATTAGCATTTTGGGGTCGAATTCGTCTCCAAATATTAGTTTGTAAGTTTAAGAAATGTGACTCACCCTCACAGATATTTGAATTAGTGAATTAAATTATCTCAAATGTGTTCTTTGTGGGTAGGGGCTAAAAATTGAGTTAAATCACTATTAGACAATTCACGTATATTACATATTCAAAAAATGTGGATAAAACTCCAATTATTATGCAAGAGATTATTATTTATAAATCATTATCATAATCTCTACATCAAAATTGCAACTCCCTTGGTAGACTACTAGTTATGCCCTCACAAAACCATTATTAATTTAGATAAGTACACAAAATATTTTCACAAGAGGTCTTTGGGTTACTAGGTATTATTTTGTGTCCCTTATTTTAATTACCATTTTGGGCTCAAATTCATCTCCAAATATTTCTTTGTAAGTTAAAGAAAGGAAACTCACCCTCACTGGTATTTGAATTGATGAATTAAATTATCTCAAAGGTATTTCAGGGAGGGCAGGCTAAAAATTATCCAAAATGTATTTCAGGGGGAAGGGGGGCTAAATATTTTAATGAAATAATGTACATTTTATAAATGTTTAATATGTTTAAATATATAAACATTTTTTTAAAATAATTTTATATGTTACAAATTTTTATATAAAATTTTAAATTAGTGTACAGTTAAATATTTCTGCATGCTTCCAAATCAGGGTTAAGATTATCTTTTTCTCTTTCCATTATTTTCTCTTATTTTTTTTGTCTCCTTTTTGAAGTGCCAAAAACATTATTTTATTGACTATTAGGTTAACTATGGCATTAGTGGTTTAAGCATTGACCCCATTTTTTACTATCATTTCTATAGCTATGGAATTAGTAGTGGAAATGTTGAACCCATTTTTCACTATCATTTTTATAGTTTTCTCTTGTCAGGTATTTAATCTATGTGATGTATTATTTGATTGTATCTAAAATGTGTGATTTTTTTGGGGTGACATGAACCTTTTATTCATTATTTAATACTCTAAGTTATGAAATCACTGAGATTCAGATAGACCTAGATTTTTGTTATGAAATGGTTGACATAATGAAATGGTGGAGGTTAGGATTGTTTAGTGCTTACTTGTATTCAATAGGGACCCAAATGGTGAATGTGAGGGAAAAGAATACATTTTTTATTAACTATAAGCAAATAATTAAATGTTCAAGATTAGGATTATTTAGTGCTTACTTGTATTCAATAGGGACCCAAATGGTGAATGTGAGGGAAAATTAGAATTTTTTTATTAACTATAAGCAAATAATGAAATGGCAAAGATTAGGATTGTTTAGGGCTTACTTGTATTCAATAGGGACCCAAATGGTGAATGTGAGGGGAAAGCAAAAATATTTTATTAACTGTAAGTAAATAATGAAATGGTAGAGGTTAGTATTTTTTAACACTTACTTGTATTCAATAGGGACCCAAATGTTGAATGTGAGGGGAAAGTAGACTTTTTTTATTAATTGTAAGAAAATAATGAAATGGTGGAGATTAGGATTGTTCAGTGCTTAATTGTATTCAATAGGTACTTAAATGGTGAATTTGAGGGGAAAGAATACATTTTTTATTAATTGTAAGTAAATAATTATAGTAAAAAAGTCATGTGAAGTGAGAAAGTTTCAATGGTTCCACCATCTCTATCTCATCACATCATTTGTCTGTTGGCTCTGTTTGGGATACTGTGAATTGTTTCTATTTTAGATTGAGTTGAAAATTCATTTTTTGGGTTGTTCCAAGCTATTATTATTTTAGTTTAATTATTTCCATTTTAGACTTGGTTGAAAATTCATTTTTCGAGGTGGCAAACCTTTCCCTTATGTTGTGTCATAAACATTAATGAATGAATGATTAAATAACACCTAGCATTATTATTTGGGGTGGTGAAATTTTCCCTCATGCTTCGATATGCTACGGTAGATGGGTCCCATGCATAAATATATATTTAAAATTTTATTATAAAATATCTGTACTTATTATATAGGAGTAGCTATTATTTAAGGATAAGTTTTTGAGGGTTGGGAAGCAACATGGGGCTGAAGATTTGTATGTTTGATCATTTATTTTTTGGTTACTAGATATCATTTTCATTCAAGTATTTTTTTTAAATTAGTAAAATAATCCTAATTTCTCTTACTATCATGTATTACACATAATTTTCGTAGTCTTTGGAGTACATCATAATATCTTCAAAGCATTTAGTATAGGTCTTTTGATCACTCTATATATATCTTTAGATAATTCATAGAATTGTTCAAAGCATCTTATGTATATCTTTAGAGCACACCTATACCATATTCAAAGTAATTCCAAAGCATCTTTATAGTGTCTTTGAAGAATTCAATCGTTGGATCTCGCTTGTCTAATCTTCAAAATTATAGCCAAAAATGTTATAAAAAATGTGTGTTGCCTTCTCAAAATTACCAAATCATTGGGATGTTTTGTTCTATTCAAAATTACCTCATCTTTGGGATGTGTTCTACTGAAAATTACTTTATTTATGGGATGTGTTGTTGTAATCAAAACTACGTTATTCATCCAAGTTAGACACAATAACAAGGTAAAGAATAATCAATAAATTACATACAAACAATAAACAAATTACATTCATATCATACTTAGATCAAAATTTAACAATTAAATTCAATACAATATATAACCAAACACAACACTTTAGGTATAGTTTATATAACTATGATGAGCTATATGAAATGTTTATCATTTCTCCCCCATACTTTATCTTTTGCAATCTTCTCGTAAAGAAATGGAATATTGATCCTTAATCTAAATTTCCTAATTCAAACCTCTAACTTAGATTAAAAACTTCAAAATGATGGCCCCAATCATAGTTGACTCTTGGCATGAATCTAAGATCTCTAACATCTATATGCACCCAAGCTTCAAATTCAAATTTTGCTTAAGAATTCTAACACTACCATGGAGATAGAGGACACATAATGATAGGAGGCCTAAACCTCATTTCAATCTAGACATCTAAACCTCTTTCCTCTAAGCACTAAGTGATTATTTGGAAAACTATTTTTACTCTCCTTAGACTTCATTTATTATAATAGGTGGGGCTGAGGACTTCCTTACACTTCAACTCAATGGGTGATTTCTCCTAATTGACAAGACTTGCATTGAAACCATTGTCATGATGGTAGTTTAGAAAAGCATTAAAAATATAAATATTAGATCTCAATAGCTCATGATAATTGTTCTTCATATGCATATGATACAATGGTTGAAAAGAAGAAATAAGTTTCTTTGCTTTTAGAAATTATAGTTTGATGCAGAACCCAGTGGTGATTTATAATTCTAAAAACATATTATTGGCTTGTTGTCATGCCATTTGGTTCCATAGAGTGGATATAAAGGTCTGAAATTATGTATCTCCAACAAATATATTTATCAAAAAACTAGATTGATATCTTAACAACAAATCAAAAGTATAGAACTCATAAATTACATCTTACCTTTTTTCAATGCTCTTTATAAAAAATTCCTTCAATACATGTTTGTCTTTAACGATATGTGAAAAACCAATGTAAATTAACTAAATCTACAATTTATAAAATTACTCATGTAAAAAAAGAACATAAACTAATGAAGGCTACTTACATGCTAATAGTTTATTAGAAATAACACAAATGTGTTAGATAGATGCCTATACTTTCTATAATTGTAGTTGGGATTCTTCCAATTACTTCTGAGATTCCTCCTTAAGTTTGGCATTTTCATTCTTCAATTTTTGAATTTTATTCTGAGTGATATGCTAGGTAGAGATTATTCCATGTAATGGAATAGGGAAATATGGAGAAACCCTTGTTGGACCCTTTGTCTGAACTAAAATCTCTCATGTTTCTCTATGCATGGCCTAAATAGAGGCTTGTAACTCAAAATTCCAAATGATGAGCTCTATTATTCTATTAGTATGTAAAGAAATCATTGTATTTCTATCATAAATACTTTCTCGCAGATTATTAATTAGATTATGCTTATCAACATTGTCATTTTACAAATCAATAATTTGAGTGTCCTTGATAGCCAGATAATTTTTCATATTACTCAAATTTTAGGTCTATGAAAACATTACATTGTGGACCCTAGTCTATTCAACTTGTATTATTTGAAAAATTATTTCATGTTCACTAAATCTAGTAACAGATTCTTCCCACCTTTGTTTCAAATTAGAAATCATCAAATCCTTACCTTTCAAAGTTGAAAAAAGAACATCTAATTCTATGTGCATTTATAATAATGCATCATAAATTTTAAATTTGAACCATATGTAATATTGAAACTTAAGCAATTCTAAATGTGTTTAAGATCCAAAGATTCAAATCTTATACAAATTTTTCATGATGCATCACAACATTACAATTTAAATTTTTTGAAAGTTATAAATGATGTCATGATGATGTCATGGAGGTATCCAAGTGAGTGGATGAAGTGCCTTGATGGTCTAAGTTTCAATGAAAAAGTGTGCAATGTGTTTATCCTAGTATGCTTGAAGGATGTTTGGTTGATCTTTAGGGTGTCATTTCTTAGAGATGATTAAGGATGAGTCTAAAGTATTGAGCATGTACAATTGGTATTATAATAGTTTTTATATTATTTGAGTTATTTTGTGCTAGAGTAGATAAAATCTAGTTGTTCATTATTTTTATCTAGACATTTTGCATCTAGTGGCAAAAAATTTGAGTTGGTAGTTTGCTAATGTCAATTACCATGTATAGATGAGTCAGAGGGAGTTGGTCATAGAGTTGTGATTAAACTAGTAGAAAGTTATTATGTTTCAAGTCTTAATTCATGTGGTTAAGCTTATTCAATGATATGTGTATGCAAATTTAGTCTTTCGGGAATTTTGATAGTGTTTTCTATTTTTGAACGGAGTTGAGTAATCAATTTAGTGACATCATATCTGACATGTATGAAAGGATTAGGAGAAAATTTATATATAGATGAATTAATATATGAGATAAGTTATTAAGAAATAAATATTAGGTCATGTTACTAAGTTTAATAAAATATATTCAAGTGAAAATTTGGGCTTCTAGGCATTTTGACAGTATTTTCCCATGCTTAGCCAAATTTGCATATGGAAAGAAAAGCTGCGAAGGCATTTTGGTGGTGTTAAATTTCATAGATGTGAAGGTTCAAGGAAAATTTTATCATATGGTTTTGTTTATTTTTTTCCTAGTTTATATGCACTAAATTTCAAGTCATGTGATTAAGTGCATCAAAATATATGCATGTACAAATTTGTCCTTCCAATCAATTTTAGGCATAGTTGGCTCTATGGTAGAAAAATTTGAGGAGGCATTTTGATTTCATCATATCTCACATGTGTAAGAATTATAGGATAATATTAATATATGGTTGGATTAGCCTATGTGAGGATATAATATGGTCCAAATTTTAGATCATGATTTTAAGCATAGAAAAAGATATTGAGGTCCAAAGTTGGCCTTCTGTGCATATTGCAATGGTTCCCATACTCAATTTTGCAAGAGATAAAGATCAAGATAAAATGAATATCTGATGGTGAGTGGGTGTTCATAAAAATATAGATAAATAGTGAATATTAAGTGATATTATTTCAAAGTGTTCAAGGTTTAACAATAATAAAATATAAAGGATAAGGATCAAATGGTTCATGTGTAATTGTACAAATTAATCTAATGACGTGAGTGGAGTCAAAGTGGTCTAAGTAATAGTTTTTAAAATGTAATTAAAGTTAAATATATTTAAAATAATATTTATGGTTCATGATTGATTTAATCAATGAGGACACAAGATGATAGCATGGTGTTAGAGTTTTAACTGTGATCATTGGCATTGAATATTTGAATTTTGCAAATAGAAAACTAATGATCTATATTTTATCCATAACTTTTGATCCAAGAAAAAATCAATGGTGATATATAAATAAAAGTTGAATAATTATCCATTGTACATCTAGTGAACCTAGTTATAAGTTTTTAATATATGTATAGTCAAATATATTGATCTCCAAAGTTGACTATGTATTTGACCATGGACTGTAAGTGACTCGAGAAGCATAATTGAGCTTGTGTTGATGTTGTTTTGATATGTAATGATGAGTTATGTATTGGGGAGTGTTTATAATCCTTTGGTATTATATTTTTTGTTATTTTTAGGTTTGAAAAATATATATTTGATATGAAAAAATATGTAGAAGTTGACTATGTTTGTTGAATGCACTGGTAGATTGATTGACCATCTTCCAGAGGTAAGTTGAAGGTATTCTAAGCATATTTGAAGAATAAAATGAACATGGATATGTTATATAATTATTTTAGGATTATTATAACGAATTTTTTTCATGATATTAATTTGATCAGTTATGGAGAGTCAAAATAGATTGACTATATATTGACTCTATATGACTAGTTTGAATGGTCATTTTATGCATCTTGTTTTAAGTGTTTAGAACATTTGATGATGTGTCTAAATAAAATGGAGGTATTTATAAGGTCATGAAGAGTTAAACCATGTGTTATAATCATATGGATATGTGAGATATTTGAGTAGTTGGTTCAGTACTTTGAAACTATGTTTTTTGTGTATGAAGACCTAAAGAGCTAAGAGACCAAATTGTTAGGTCCAAGAGTGGATTTGATGTTATATATGGAATAAACCAATGTGGGATTGATAAATTAGATATTATATATTATTTTATATTTTATATGAATTGGTAAATTATTAAAGTGTTCCATGTAAGTATCACATATAATGTTTGCGTATGAAGGCCTAATGGTTTTAGGTTTCACCAAGACCTAATGGTGGTTTGGGGATAATAAGGCATTAGCTGACCTATGGAGTATGTGGTTCCTAGTATTAGTATGTATGAATACATATCTTAATGTTGTAAAAAGTTTGGTAATCATATTGGTTGACCAAGGTTGGTTATACCAAGAGCATGGTATAAGTATAAGGCCTATTTGGCCTATTTGTGTTTGTTATTACGGATGTGGAGATATGTGAAGGAGAGAACCTTTGTTAGATAAGGTGAAATTAAATTATGACAAAAATAAAGTGAATAGGATAATATTTTCTTAATTTATCAAGGTGATAAAAGTGATCACATAGGTTATTAGACTTAATAAGCTTAGAAGAGGTAGAATGAGTGAGTATGCTCAAGAGGCTATTTGAGAGAGTGTGTATGGTGAGCAAAGGGAAGTTGAAGGTTATGTGTACCCAATAAATGGGTTGAAGGATAGATAAGGTTGATAATTATTTGTATTACTTATAGGTTATATTTTTGATGTCATAATAGTGTTCTTGTAGGTTTGAAGATTGAGTGTGGGCAATGGTGAAAAGTGATAATCAGAGGTCCATCATCAGGTGTTGAAGAAAATAGCTCAAAGGTGGAGGTGTTCATAGGTGTTATTGTGTCTGATCAACATATAGTGGGTTGTATCCTCTTTTAAAGGTGAAACTTCTTAAATTTCTAGTTTTTGTGGTAGCTTAGCTAGACAGGTGCAGTAGCTCCTTTTGGGATTGTTGACTCACTAAAATAAAGGATGGTAGTTCCTTGATTAGTTATAGTTGGTATAAATTGATTATTTTTATTATAGGATAGTATTCCAATTGTATGTTTTAGTGGGTTTTCTCCCCCAATAGGGTTTCCCACATATATCATGTGTTATATGATTTATCTTACATTATCTCTCTTGTTCATTATTTGTGTATGCTCCATGAATGTATTTATTGAATGATTAAGGGTTTGAAGTAGTTGTAATATGAATAGATTATCTGGGATCATTAATTCACCCCCACCCTTTAGTGGCTTGTACATCTAAAAATTGGTATCAAAACAGGTCCTTTAAAGGAAGTTTAATAGCTTCAAGGATACCCTAAGTAGGTACAAAGATGGCCAATCAGTTGAAAAAAGAAAATAAATAGTGAAATATTGTGATTAAGGCACTTGAGGAAAATATATGTACTTTGAATAAAGATGCTAAAGATGATGAGAAGGTTATCAATGACCTCAAGGTTCATGTAGAAGATTCCAAGGAAATTTTTTCAAAAGAAAAGGACATCATGCATGATTAAGAAGCTTTCCATGAATGTAGATATAAAAAAGTGTTATATGATAGTGAGGGATATGAATTTGATATAGAAGATAAGCTCATGAGTTCACTCGGTGAATTAAATGAGCAGAAGAAGAAGAAGAATAAAATGAAGAATATGATCAAAGGACTTAAAGCACAAGTCATTTCTCTTGAGGGAAGTTTGTTATACATATACAAGAAAGAAGAAATGAAGTATCAAAAATAAATAAAATATATTAAAGTGAAAACATATAGATTGAAATACATGACCAACAAGGCCAAAGAGGATGAAGAGAAGATGAATATTCTAGAAGATCAATTAACTAATGAAAATACAAATCTAAAAGCAAAAGAAGATGAGTGCAATCAACTAAAGGTTGAAATGAAGTCATTACAAAGTAAGCATGATATTATTATATTCAATTTAGATAAGTTGAAAGAGAATTCAATATTTGAAAGTGATACAATAAGCTATGTTAAATAACCTAATGCTTCAAGGTATGCTAGTTAACTTCATGGTCATTATGATACATGTCTAAAGTATGGTCATAGAGCTAAGGATTGTAGAAGGAATTCGGTCAAGAATGAGTCCTAATTGTGCCTTTTAATAATAAGTAATTGGTCTAGGAGAAATCTTAACTCAGATTAGTCAAGAGCAAAGGAATTAGATATGAAGAAAATATAGAATTTGTCTTCTATCCAGATAGAAAAAGAAGATCACAATCATCATAAAGTAAAATATATGAGTGATATATATTTTTTGTTTCAAATTTCATAAAGTTGGTCACATTTATATATATTATAAGAATTAAAAAAATAGGTGTATGGAGCTCCTCATGTGCAAGGAAGAGGTCACACATAGGTTTAAAAACCTAATTTTGTCATGAGAGATCAATTTGAGACCAATGCTAGTTTGTTCTCCATGATAGACAAAAGGGAAAATAAATATTTTGTTTTCTCATCATTTATTGATAAAAATAAAGAAAATAATGAAGTTAGGCATCGATTCAAAATCAATCAGATGATGAGGCAGGACTGTAAGCCAGAGAAAGATATGGAGATATGGGAGTCTCTAGAGTTTTTGACTTTTAGTCTCTCTATGTTAAAGGGGTGTTTATATCTAGGTTTCAAGGAGACACTTGTCATCTAGAGGATCTTGGCTGCTATAAAATATTATTTTATGAGAATGTATGAAAAAAAGGTATGTTTGTGCATTCTCTTTATACATCTATTTGTTGGAGAAAAGAAGCTTGTGAAAAATCTTAATGGTCTTATCTTGAGAAGGAGTTATCTTTTTTATCATGGTTTAGATGCTTTGGTATAAAGGTGAATCATGGAGTTAAGGGGATATTTTTAATTGGTTAGGTCCTAAGATCAAAGGACTGAGTAGTTGAATATAAGAAAGAAGGTATGAAGGTTTTTATGTGTTCCCAGATTTATCTATCTTGTTGCAAGTGAAAATACATGCTATAGTAAATGAAGGTTCCCAAAGGTATTAAATCTTAAATCTTGGTAGATAAGTATGTGATGGTTTTCTCTAGTTGTGGAAGAAGTTTCATAAGTGAACGTTGATTAGAAGATTTGTTGACCTTGTTTGTTTTAAGGTTCTAGGGTTTTGAGCTATGGTAAAAAAGTGGTTTGCCTTATGATTTGAGGTCTAAGGATTATTGACAGGCTTAATGGGTCAAATAGGTTATCAAATCAAGCTTCATATATATTTTAAGGTTTGCATTTTTCAAGTTATTTAAGTTTTTGTCAAATTAGAGGCCTAATTTGCTAATAGGTTTGTGAAGGAAGTATGTTTCAAAGGATGAGATAGGTGATGAAATTTAGTTTGTTTTATTGGGAGTATGAGATTAATCTAGATTTTAATTTTAAACTCTTGAGGTTGTGTCTATATAAATTTGAGGGATTTATAAGTTCTAGGTAGGGCTACAAGGAGACTAAACAGACCTAGTGTGAAGAAGAGTGTTTTTTGCTTAGTTTCTCCAAAAGAGAAAAGTATTTATGTATCAATGTGAGTTATCAATTAATTTATAACATGATTCCTATTTTTTTAGTGTCATGAATTTTTGTTGGTGATCCTTGAGGTGGCTTAAGAAATAAAGCTAATAAGCCTATGTGGTGATTCTTCATGGTGTGTCTCTGAGATCTGAAGATGATCAAGAGGTGAAATGTCTAATATATCTTAAGGCGAGTCCCTTTTAGATTTATTTTGGTGAGTTCCATCAGATTTTAGTTTATTTTTATATTCTTTATCAATTGGTTCTAGTGCTTTCTTGAAGAAGAATGTTGGCATATAGCAAGAAGGATGTTGTCAAGCCAAGAAGAGGTAGGCTCAAAGCAAGGGGGAGTTTACACTATAATTATAAGATGATATCATTTTGGTATTATTTTTAGGTACTAAATATCAGTTGGTGCACACTTTTTCATTGTGTCAAAGGGGGAGAAAGTTCTGAGTGTGTAGTGCTTGAAGAGAGAGAAGGAAGGTGAGTTGTATATTTTTATATGATGGTTTTTGACATTAATGAAAAATGGGAGATCATTGGATATTTTAAAAGGATGTCATGGTGATATAATAGAGGTGTAAAATTTAGTGGATGAAGTTATTTGATATTCTAAGTGATAATGACAAAGTGTGTAATGTGTTTATCCTAGTATGCTTGAAGGATGCTTAGTTGATCTTCAGAGTTTGAATTATTATTGATGATTAGGGTTGAGTATGAAGTATTGAACATGTGAAAGGGGTTATATAAGAGGTTTTATATGATTTTACTTCTTTTATGCATGATTGGATCTCATTTAGTTGTTCATTGTTTTCATCGAGATGTTTTAGGTTTAGTGGCAAAAAATCTGAGTAAGTAGTTTTTTGATGTCATATTTTCCACGTATGGATTAGTCAGGGAGATTTGGTCATATATTTGTAATAAAATTACTCCCAAGTTTCTATGGTCCAAGTCTCAAGTCATGATATGAAGCACAAAAAATGATATTTAGATGTAAAATTGGGTTCGTAGGCATTTTGACAATGTTTTCTATGTTCAAACAGAGTCGACAAAATAGTTTTGTGATGCATATCTCACATGTATGAAATTTTTAAGATAAGGTTGATATAGGTATGAATTACCCTATTGGATAATACCTTTTGTGTCAAATATTATTTCATGTTACTAATCATGATAAAATATATGCAATTGCAATGTTGGGCTCACAGGTAGTTTAAGAGTATTTTCCCATAGCTAAATTTACATATGACAAGAAATGTTTAGAAGGAATTTTGATTGTGTTATATTTCACACGTGTGAATATTTTAGGATATTTTGATCATATGGGTTTTTTTAATAATTTATATTTAATAAATTTAAAGTCATGTGAAAAATCAAATCAAAAGACATGCATGTACAAAGTTGGCCTTCTACTCAGTTCTAGGCATCGTTAGCTCTGTGGTAGAAAAATATGAGGGTGAATTTGATGTAGTCATATCTAACACGTGTGCGGATTATAGGAGTATATTCTAGATCATGTGACTAAAACATGTGGTCCAAATTATAGATCATGTGTCTTGGCACAACAAAAGTTATTGAGGTCCAAAGTTGGCCTTCCAGGTAGATATCAATGGTTCCCATACTTAGTTGAATTTATAAGAGATAAAGATCAAGACCAGATAAAAATTTGATGCTGAGGGCATGTTCATAAAAATAAATATCAATGGTTCATATTGAGTTAGATGAGATCAAAGTGTTTAAGGTTTAACATTGAGCAAAGGTAAAGGATAAGGATCAAACAGTTCACATGTAATTGTACTAATTGATCAAATGGGTGTGAGTGGAGTCAAAGTGAATTTTTTAAATGATTATAAAGTTATATATCCTTAAAATAATGTATAAGGTGCATGAATTATCTAGGTAGTGAGTAAATGAGATGATAGTAGGGTCATCAAGGTTTAATTGTGACCATTGGCATTTGAATATTTGAATTTTGCAAAGGGAAAAACCAGTGCTTTGTATTTTGTCCATAATTTTTGATCCAAGAAAAAATTTAAGGTGTTATAAAAATAAAATTTGTATAATAAATATTTAATAATCTATTTAACCTATTTATAATGTTTGAATGTATGTATAGTCAAATATATTGATCTCCAAAGTTGACTATGTGTTTGACCATGGACTGTAATTGACCCAAGAAGGATAATTAATCTTGTGTTGATGTTATTTTGATATCTCATGATGAATTATATATTAGTGAGTGTTTAATAATCCTTAGGGGAATTTTTTTTTGCATTTATAGGTTTTACCAATCTATATTCTATATGAAAAAATATGTATAAGTTGACTATGTTTGTTGAATGCACTAGTAGTTTGAGTGACCATCTTTCAAAGGTAAGTTGAAGGTGTTCTAAGTATATTTAAATAATAAAATTAGAATTTGGATGTTATATAAGTATATTAATCTTATTATATGGCATAATTTTCCATTATATGGCTTTTATCAGTTATGGATAGTCAAAATAGCTTGACTTTGTTTTTATTGTATATGACCAGTCTAAATGGTCATTTTGTGCATGGTGTTTTGAGTTATTAAAACATGTATTAATATATATAAATCAAATTGAGGTATAAATTAAGCTAAAAATGGTTCACACATGTGATATAATCATATATATATGTGAAATATTTGAGTAGCTAGTTCAGAAGTTTGATACTATGTTTTTTGTGTATGAAGACTTGAAGAGCTAAGAGACCTAATTGGTAGGTCCAAGAGTGAATTTGATGTTATATATGGAATGGAACCATGTGTTAGTGATAAATGGGATATTTAATATATTTTTTATATATTCAAATCATTTTTAAAGGATCAAGTTGGTCCAAGTAAGTCGTACATATAATGTGTGAGTATGAAGGCCTAATGGTTTTAGGTCTCACCAAGATGGTGGTTTTGGGGTAATAAGGAATTTGGAAACCTATGGAGTATGTGTTTATCACATTTAAAATTTATGAGTACATATTTCACTAGCGTAACAAATGTGGTAACTTGGTTGACCAAGATGTGTTATACTAAGGGCATGGTATAAGTACAAGGCCTATTTGGCCTACTTGTGCTTATAGGTGTGTATTTGGAGCTAAGTGAAGGAGAGAACCAATTGATATTTTAACCCAAAAATATCATTAAATATAACATCATAAGGGATACCCACTTTTATTTTTAATAAAAACTTTGAATTCTTAAAAAAAACCCATCTTTCCCAAAACCATAAAATCTAGAACTCTAGATGCAATTTTCACTTGTGCAAATTACAGCATGGGTACTACCTCATACAAAGCACAAAAACCAAAATAACATATAAATTATAACTCATCATTCGATTTCCAAATTTTAAAACATGTAAAATTAATGGTGGGCTTTGGATCCCACCATGCACCCAATCTACTAGAATTTGAAACTTGGTGTGCACTTTAAACATTTTCACAATGTGCAACATGCGTGGCAAACTCTCGATCCCACCAAAAATTAATAACCCCCTTCCATGGAGTACAAAAATTTAAGTATGCATAACACATTTTCAAATGTGTAAAGTGCACCACGGTCTATGAATTCTTCCAAACACTCACCTTTATACACTACAGGACCCAGAACCTTAACTGCACTTTGGACATTCCAAATGTGCAAAGTGTTTAGTGGGTTTTGTCTTCCACTAAAGCCCACCATATTTTCTATAGAGAGTTTACCTATTAAAATTAGGTACAACTTATACAAACCCACCAAATCCCTTCTCATAAAAAGGGTAACTTGAGGTAAACATTTTATGTTTTCAACATGCAAAGTGCACATCAAGCCCTGCTTCTCACAAGCCCAATTTCCTCCTAGAGAGTGGAACTACATCAATAAAATACAACCTCCACCACCAACCACTCAAGCTCACATTAATTGAGATATCTTTTCTATAAAATCTAAGTAATTAGGTTTTGTTCATTATCATTATTATTTGCTAATTATGATCTTCAAGCTCAAGCCATTCATGCCATAAATTATAGCCTTGATCCATGTTAAACTAATGCCAAGACACATCATTGTTTCAACTAACACATCATTTCCATGGTATTTAGCTTGAGTTTCACACATATATTCCTTTGAGTTTGAAACATTTTTTGAATTAGTTTCCTTTTTCATAATTTTTTTGTCTCACATAATATTATCATTACTTTTTTGTAACATTGATTTGGGACTATTTATGGAAGTTTGTTACTTATCAAGAAGTTTACAGTCATTTATTTAGGGTTGTTTCTAGGGTTATGTCATTTCTAGAACAAAAAACCTTTTTTTTGCCTCAAATATTTTGCATTTAAAATCAAAGCTTCCTCATGTGAATATTCTAAGCATATACCTCATATTGAAAAGCCAATGAATATCCTTAAAGATTACCTAGTTTCTTCATATGAACTAGACATACATTAAACACTTGATAAGCTCACAATACTTTTAACACTATGGAGAGTGGATGTGCTTCGAGTACCTCCCACTTCCACTAGAGATCTCTCATGCTTTAAGCACCTTCGAACCCCATTAAATTTTAGTGCACCATAAAGAGCAGACTTATTCGAAGCACATCACACATCTACTAGATATTTCACATCATTCAAGCAACATAAACACTAGACATACTCTGAGTACTTCCAAGTTCCATCAAAGGACACAAGTGATTCGAAACCCTACAGGTTCTACCAAATCTCATAGTTAGTTTTTTGAAAACATTCACTTCAGTTTCCATGCCTCCCAAGGAAATGTAGTTCAAATATAAGGGCCCTAGAGTGAATTCTTTCTTACAATTCAATATGGCAAAAATAACATATATGGATTTAGGTCACATTGATCTAAGATATTTTTGAACTAGGATAGGTGAATATTTTAAAAGTGACTAGATCTAGAGTATTTATGAGTCTAGTTTACCACAAGATACAACCTTTCCTCATTGTTTTCAAATATGAGTTTATCCTCATAATGGACCAACATTATGACACTAATAGGAGATAACACTTCACTAAGAAAGGGGAGAAAGTTCTATATCTTGATTCCAACTTCATCGACATAGTGTTTGTTATCCCTGAGTTCAAGAGTTATTAGATATAAATTTGCAAACATCTACATAGTTTTATGAGGATAAGAAAGAATGATGTTAAAAAATTATCAGCAAATAATGGCTTCAAAATCCCATATATTCTTCTGCTAGATTACCCAAGAATATTTATAGGTCTAATTTTATAGAGGAAGCGGGAGACATTATAACACTACTATGCATTGTCACTATCAATCTTGATGCTAAGTGTTATCAAGACTAGATGTACTAGTATATATGTATCATGAAATAGAAAAAACAATAGATACATTAGGATCAACTAATAAGTGATTCCCTCTATAACTAGTTAGTGGAGGTGTAAATGACCAATAAATTTGATATGATATCATACATTGTCTATATATTGGCCAAAGGAGGATTATTCCTAGGCCTAAATAGAGTTCTTAATGAGATAACTGGAGTATATAACTATTATATTGATCTCACATTATAAGCTAGTAGACAATAATTTAGGAGAGTTAATTATACTTTCTTCTACAAAATCATCATTGTGTTTGATTAAGAGCTTAGGAAGACAAGGTTATCCTAAGTGGGAAAAGATGAAATTACCTAGTGGGTGTCTTTATTCATATATTTAACCACCTATTCCTACATCTTGGTAGTCCTTGATTTAATGGTTGTCCTTACACACTTCCCTAGTATGTAAGTAATAAATGGATATTGTTGGATTTGGTTAGGTAGGTGGTGGATACACATAAACTCCTTTCAGATAGACATAAGTTAGGGATATGGTTCCCTATTTCTATTGGCCATTATACATGCTAATATATTTTGAAGGTTAGAACTATGGAGGTATAAATGTGCTAAATAATGGAGGACAACATAATATATACCTTAATTCAACATATATGTTAAGGTCACTATTTCACTAGAACTATCAACATATGAACATGTGTCATATTATGAGGATTTATAGGAAGACTGTGATGATGAAGAAATGGTTAGAATGAGGGACTATTTCAGGATGTCCCTACAAAAAATAAAGGACTCTGATCGAGCACCAGTCCTTGATGACTTGCTAGATGAAAATTCTAGAGTAGATCCCATCTACCTCACATAGATCATTGCCAAGCCTTTACAACCAATATGGTGGTTATTACTTGAATCTTTCTCACTATTTGATAAAATATCCATAATGATCAATAAAACTATCAATTAGATAAGAAGAAAGGGTGTTCAAGTCACAAGTGAAATAATAGGGGTTAAAAGAGAAGCTCCTAAAGCTTAAAGTAGGAGGTGTCACTCCTTTAGAAGAGGGCCCTAGAGAATCATCAGAGGATCTTGATAAAGGAAAGAAGAGGAAGAAGACAAACGAAAGAAGTGGAAGAAGACAAAGGAAAGAAAAGGGAAATAGAGAAAGTATGGATGTGCTATAGAAGAACTAATTGATATTTTAATTTAATACATAACAACAAAAACAAAATGATCTATAGTTTTAGATCCTATATCATTAGCTCATTTTTCCACTTCTCCCCATTCTCCTACACATATTATACAACTTTGATCACCTCCACCACTTGTCTCTACTCCTTAACCATATCAATATTCCATTACTCCATAAGTTTTAGCTCCTTCACCTTTATTATCAACCCCTCCTCATGTCCCCACTTCATCTACCATTCTAGTCACTCATATAGTCTAAGTAAAATTAGCATAAACAAGTCAAGTGGATACTAAAGGTCCCCTTACAGTGGAAGTTTAAGCTATAAATTCACTTTCTCTTCATCCCACTTCACCTTCCCCATTTGATTCACTCATACTTTCCATTCCATTTACAATTCCTTCCATTTCATCACCATTAATTCCCAACACCACCCAAAAATCTAATGACTTAGAGTTACTCATCTTGAATATAGTTATATAGACCAACTCAACCCTTAGGGTAAGTATTGTTTCCCCTTCATTTCAACCCTCTATTTTCACATCACAAACCTTGAGTGGTCCTACACACCTAATTGACACATTCAATGCCTTAGTTTTCACCATTCTACCACTTCCTAAAATCAAAATCTATGTGTCTATTATATCCTCCACTCTCCCAACAAGCATAATTACTTTCATTGATTCCACTTCACCAATTTAAACCATTTCATCGATACCATCAATTGAGCTTGGAGTAACCTAGACAATTGATGTAGATATTGGTTTGCAAACTATTGCTAAGGGTGGACCCTCATAGGTAGCTCCTGAGTAGACACTAGTATCATCTTCCCAAGAGTCTCCCTTGGTCATCATATCAATTAGTGTAACTACATTATCTATAGACTTCTTGGTGACCATTCCAAATCAATAAAAGGCTACCCCTAGCTAGTTATCCCAATCAATGAGTAAAAAAAGGGAAATAATGATTGATCCCAAAACTTTAGACTTTAGCATGTTAAAAGTCAATAAGTATTAAAACCCCAATACCAAGACCCTTTTGAGGACATTCATTGATGATAAGGGAGAGAAATATGTTGAGATTGTAGTTTCCCCCTAGACAAATCAAAAGAAGATCTTGTGGCTTTAGATTATTAGGTTTCTCACATACACCTTTGTTAGTAGATAAGATAAGGACTCGAGCATGATGTGTGGATAGGTATCAACTCTCTCTTCTAGATAATTTACCATGATAAATCTACTAAGGATGAGCTTAAAAATAATGTTGATCAGTTGACTGAAGCACTCAACCAGTTCATAAATCTTGATGAAATATCATAACCACTATAGCTATTGGAGCGAATTATTCTATATCAAGATATAATTTATTTTATATGAGATATTTCTCACATGGGAAGGGATACAAAAAATGGTTTGAGGAACTGAGCACAAAAGTTAAAAGAATTCTTGCAACCATAATGGAGCATTATACAGTCATTATGGAGAGAAAAGAGATTTTGAAGGAGTAAACTAATAGTTATGATGGATAAATTTAGCTCCTAAATATGTTAATAGCCATAAAATTAATTGACATGAATACCCTTGTTGCTAAGAAAATATTAAAGGATGATGTTGAACATGAGGAACTACCAAGGCTGCTCAATTTTGGATAAGAGTACTGATAGAGTTTGTGGAGCGAGCCAAGGAGGATCATGATAAGGTAATTAATGTGCTATATGAGATTGATGGCATGATTAATTTAATGCCATGCCAACTAATGGATGATGCCAACAATCTCCTCCAAGTAGAACATGTCTAAAATCATTTTAAGGCAATAGTTTAGGAGTCTATGAAAGACATGTTCTATGTTTTAAGTTCAATTCACATGTTCATCGAACACAAAAAGGTAATTGTTCAGATGAAATCTAAAATATAGGATGTAAGGACCTTTAGGAGACAATTATTTGATATATAGGCAAATTGTGCAACATCCAACATTTATTCTTATGGGCCAGATGTAGAGAGAATATAAGAAATATTCAAGGCCTTTGATACATACACAGAGAATTTGTGGGTAGAGAATGATAAGAAATTTGAAGACATTTTAGACATCAATTAATTTTCCCTCTCTTTTAAATATTTTCAAGTGTTTCTATAATGTGTATTTTCATTTCAAAGACATTATAAATTCTAATTAAAAAAGTGCAACTCTATTTTTTATAACTCTTTTGAGAAAGAGAAAGACATATTTTTACACTTTATATTTTTTGAATGTGGGAGTTGCAAAAATCACAAGTGAAAATTGCACTTTTTATTATGATTAATGTGAATTAATCAAAAAGGTGAAACATCATGAAGTGTAAATTATATGGTTCCTTTTTAGAAAAAAATGATAAAGAATTAGATGTTGTAGAAGTCTCACTTTATATTTTGCACAACAGGTTTTTCATGAAAAACAAATTATTTCAAAATTATCATTTATTTTGAAAATCCAATTTATATTTTGGGCACCACTTCTTGCATGGAGAGCTATTTTTAGTCTCTATCATATATAGAAGCCTTGCATGAAGGTATTTAGTTCTAACCATGCCATGATACATCCAAGATCATGCCCAATTCATAAATTCTATGTTCTAGCTATTCCACATGTCCAAGATGCCATAAATACGAGAGCTCACCTATTTTTTCATGAGTATTTTTACATCTACATGATTTTATGGACTGAGTGTTCAAGTTTCAACAACTACATGTCCTCTATGACATATTTTGTATAAATATGGGTAGACCCCATGGCCTAATCTATATTTTTGTTTTTAGTTATATTTTCTTGCATTTTGAATGTATTTAGTACAAGACATAAGCTTTGGAGAGTAATAAAGTTGAAGATTTATCTTTCTTGTCTTTGGAATCTCGATGTTTTACAAAGTTATTTGATATTTTAATGGAATATTTGTCTTTTATTTTAGTCTCAAGAAAAGTCATCTATGTTATTTTATCCTCTTGTTAATATTGTTTGGAATAAAGATCCTTTTCCTTTTTCTGAAGAATAGCTAAAATACTGTCTCTAATTTCCAACTTTGCATAAGTTTGTGCTTAAAATAAATTCAATCTATTTTTTGCTCCATTATGTTTATCAATCAAACATCTAGATCCACCATACAATATATGGTACAATCACCATATTTTTATATTTCTATAAATTTAAATTCTTCAAACCTTTACCCCCATCAAAATCCTAGTTTAGGATCTAAAAATCACTAAAGAGCAAGATTTCCACAAAATTGATATTTTATTAGTTTGCATCAAATTTTAGAGAAAGGAATCCATCTTTCTCTAGAGATTAACCTTAAATTTCCAAGGTCCCATGGCTTTGGAGGGTTTTCCATTGTATCAGGAACTTGCACAAAAAGCTACAAAATCAAGATAGGTGCAATCTTATGTGATAATAGGTTTTGGCATGCATAGTTGGATCCAAAAATTATATAGAGATTGGTGTTATTCTCTGTGATCATTGTATGAGTTTATACAAATATTAAATAACCTATAAACTCCACTAACTTATGGACTCATGATTTAAAGGTGATGTATGCCTAGTAAAAAAATGAGATCTTATACTAAAGGTAAGAGGGTTGCTTTTTTAGAAATGTCATTTTCATATTAAAAAATACCAAAAGCAGTCACCCCTCGACCTATGGTATATCTTGTGGTTTTATTCCCATCTTGTTTATTAGCTCCTATCAATGTTATACCTCCCACAATGGCTAGAAATTAGATTTTTTTAGCTTTCAATACAAGGAGTCCACTCATTTTGGCCTAGCATGATGATATACCAGTTTCAGCCTTAAAAAGCCTACCATATTTTAATGGTGAAACCTCTACCATTGCTTCAAAACACATACACGATATTTCTAACTTTTGTTCAATCCATAATGTGGTGCAGGATAATGTTTCAATCAGACTTCTAGTTTCCTCTTTCATGGGGAAAGCTTTATAATGGTATAGAGGCCTTGTTCCCACCTCAATCTGAGTTTAGGATGAGTTGGACAATATGATTTGCACCCATTTTGAGGATAAGAGTGACCACCTTTCCTTGGTTGAATAGTTAACTACTATTCAATGAGCTCTTCATGAACAAATGAATGACTTCAATTACTATTTATAGAATACCTAGAATAAAATCCTAGTCTTGGTTAAACCCATTGTAAATAATGCCTTTTTGTATTACATGAGAGCCCTTAATAGTGATATAGCTGTAATTATTCAATCAATGGGTGGAATCACACTTCGTATAGCTTACAATATTACAATAAGGGAAAAAATTGTTTAATCCATGATGGGAAAATTGCACTAAGGCCACCAATGCCTCTATTTCAAAAAATAGCCTATATTCCCCCACTTACACATGCTCTAATTCTTGCTATGAATAAGGCATCTACTTTGACTCCTGCATCTATAGATGATTTGTATGAGGTCAAATCATTACTCAAGAGTTTTGGAAATGAGTTAGTGGTGATGAAAAGGCAATAAGCCCAAAAATATAAACCTTTTTATCCATCTAACCCTACATACCAAGGGAATAGGTAGACATATCAAGGTAATTACCAACAATAATGACATAATTCATATCCAAGACTTCCAAACACCCATGATTTACTAGTGCTAACATCTTCCAAAGCCATTGTCCATATTCAAAATAATTTGGCTCAATAGTATGAGTGGTGTTACCCTTGTAATCAACCCCATAATCAAAACACTAGCCCCAGTGGTGTAATCAATCAAGCTTTGATGGTGCAAGGTGTAGAAAATATGAAAGGATAAAAGGAATAATCTATTTCCCAATGAGAAAACACACAAGAACCTCGTCAAAGTGAAGTAACTCTTCTAAACTAGTAGGAGGATGATTTCAATGGGATAGGCTAAGATGAAGCATTTTTAATGGCATCAACCCTATTTAAGCTAATACACTTTCCAAGAAAAGAGAAATATAAGTCGATCATCCCCTAGGGTAGGCCAAGTTTCAACCTCTAAAGTGATAGTGCAGCTAGTAAAGGGCAACACAATGTAAAGGCCACCCTTTGTACCTATAAATCAATTCAAAGTAAAGGTGCCCACTCTAAATCTTGTAAAAGAGGATGAAACCCTTGAAAATCATCAAAAGAGGTTGTTAATTTCCCTTTTAGCATATTTTATCAAATGAATAATACTGAGATGAATGTCACCATATGGGAAGCACTATCTATACTTGTATAAAAAGACTTGCTACAAGAGGCTATGAAGAATTTCTAGATATCAAAAAAGGTTCTAGCCAAGGTACCTACACCTACAATAAATTTATGTCAACCTCAAGATGATAGTAAAAAGAGAAAAAATAGTAAGCCTCATCCCTTATAACTTTCACTTATAATAGGGAAGCATTTTGTACACAATTATATGGTAGATTTAGGGGCTAGTAGTTTTGTAATTTCTAAGAAAATAAATGATGCTTTAGGAATAAAATACACACCTATTAATAAGGGATTAATGCAACGAGATGGGAATGTTGTCCAAATAGTAAGAACTATGAAGGGAGTGATCCTCACTATTCATTCTTTCCCAAGCCTATCAATTACTCAAGATATTTTAGTCATAGATATTCCCCCATAATTTGCCATTAATCTTTCAAGAGATTTCATTACAAGGATATGAGGATATCTATCTATAGATTGGTCTCACATGATACTTAGGACAAGATATGGAACGAGTGTAATAATAAGAGTTAACCCAATTTAAAAATATAATATAGAACCATAGAATCATATTCCTCCCATAGAAATGAACTATACATTAAAAGATCAAGAGGAGGAAGAAATGGACCAAGAAAATTCAAAGCCTATAGATGAAAATATAAACACTCATTTGGATGTGTGGGGATCAACCCTTTAATTTGATCGTTATGAATATGTATAGGAAATAGGGTTAAGGACATATTACATCCTTGAGAAAGATGCAATTATCTTGAATTTAGTCAAACTAGCCAAAGATCTTCAAAAGATGTGGTAGTTATATTTTGATGGCTCAAGAAGCAAAAATAGCATAGTGAAGGAATTGTATTGATTTCCCTATAGAAAGAGATCTACTTCTACTCATTTAGACTTCAATTTAGCTATAATAATAATGTAGTTGAATATGAAGCCCTAATTTGAGTCCTCTAATTGGACAAGGATAGAGGAATCAATATTTTATAGATATTTGGTGATAGTGAGCTCGCCATTCACCAAGATAGATAAAAAAGTGTAACCAAAAACAATTTTCTAAGGTTTTATAAACATAGGGTTTGGGACCTATTGGAATATTTCACCACTTTCAACATTCAAGTGGTACTAAGGGCACAAAATAAAGATGTTGACCTTATGGCCTTCGTGGGGTCCTAGTATAACCTACAAATCAAAATAAATAAGAAGAATAGGTAGCATGTGAGGATGATTGTAAGGCCTTTTGTCCCTAATAGTGAAAATAATTGGAAAATATTTGATAATCATAAGTATATTGTAAATTTTCTAAGAGTAAAGGCCAAGTTTTTAGAGAGGAACTAACCAAGGCTATAATACCAATATTGTGATTAGATTATTCATCTCAAAATGAACAAGTTGGCTATGGGTCTAATTACACTATAAAACATCTTCAACTTGGATAACCAGCTAAAAGATGAGAAGAAGAACATTACCATCAATGAATAAGATTGTGAACCTATCACCATCTCAAAAGGTAAGTATCTCAAGATAGGTAAGGTATGAAATATTTCAGAGAAGCATGATTTTGTTCAATTATGCCAAGAGTTTGGTGATAAATTTGCTTGGAATTATCATGATTTAAGATAATTTTATCTAAGTTTAGCATAATATACTACAAGACTAGATCCAGATATGAAACATCTCAGGAAAAAATAGAGACACATCAATCTAAAGATTGAATCTCGTCTGAAGAATGAAATCTCTAAGTTGATAGAGGATAATATAATATTTCCAATCAAACACTCATCTTGGGTAGCAAATTTGGTCCCTTTCAAAAATAAAAATGGTGAAATCTAGTTATGCATGGACTCTAAAGACATAAACAAAGCATCATTAAAATATCACTATCCCCTTCCCCCTATGGAACAAATTATACAGACAATATTAGGATCTAAAAGATTATCTCTTCTAGATGGTTATCTAGGTTATAACCAAATCCTAGTATAGGATTCATATCAATTTAAAACTACCTTCACTACCAAATAGGGCATGTATGTATACAAGAAGATGCCATTTGGTATGACAAAATTAGGCATGAATTTTTAGAGCGTCATGGATATATCATTTAAGGATTTGATAAATGATATAATCTTAGTATATCTAGATGATATTAAAATTTACTCAAAGCATGATGATGCACACTTAGACCACCTAAGGACGATTTTTGAAAGGTGTAGAGAATCTGATGTTTCAATTAATCCAAAGAAGTACATGTTCATAGTATGTGAGGGTAAGATATTAAGATACATAGTGCTAAAATAAGGTCTTGCAATAGACCCTAAATGGGTTATATCCATATCTTCATTAGCACTATTGAGTCATAAAAATGGCCTACAAATCTTTGTTAGGATGATCAAATTTGTAATAAGATTTTTACCAAATTTTGCCTCTTTGGAGAAACCCCTTACTATGATGCTAAACAAAGGAACTCTTTTCAACTGGATGCAGGAGGGAGAAGAAAGTTTTGAATCCATCAAACATGCCATCTCCCAAGCCCTTACCCTACTTAACCCAAACTATGAGAAGGATTTTAACCTCTATAAATTTGAAGGGGAGGGAAGTATCTCAATAATTCTGACTCAACAAAATCAAGAAGATTTAGAGCAGCCAATATCTTTCTTCAACCAATCTTTGAAAGGTTATGAATAGAATTATAGTTTCATGGAAAAGTAGGTATCTGTGGTAATAAAATCACTCAATAAATCTAGGCATATGTTATCCAATAATAAGGTACACCTGATGGTGATTCATTAGAGTGTCAAAGAGTTTCTTTTAAGTAGGGAAATAAATGAAAAAAGAGTAGGATGTATCACCTAGGTCATGGAGTATGACATAGATATCATAATCACAAAGTTGGTAAGAGAAAAATGATTATGTGAAAAAATAGGTACTGATATCAAGACCACTAAAATAATATTTGACATGGTGTATGCTCAAACTAAACCTCAGTTAGATAATCTACCTTATTTTAATAACTAGATAGAAGACATGAATCATTTCCTATAGACTGGCAAATACCCCTACAATTTTTAGTAATAAAAAAAAAGGTAATTTTGATTCCAATTAGTTACCTATATCCTTATTGAAATAATTTAATTTTGGAGGTATATGAATGGAGTCTTGTTAAGATGTATTGAGCATGAGCAAGTTCCCAAAGTACTTGAGCAATTTCACGACAGACTGTTAGGAGGACATTTTTATATAAGGACTGCAACTATCAAGGTAATGAGAGGAGCCTAATATTGGCCTAAATTATTCAAGGATGCCCATCAGTGATTAATAAATTGTGAAAAGTGTGCTTACTTAATTGGAAATCAAAGACTAGTTGTACTTCCTCTTCAACTAATTCGAGTAGATTAGCCATTCACCTAATGATGATTGGATTTCATTAGTATGATTAATACACTATCAATTATGGGTCATAAATGGGTTCTCATAGAAAAAAATTATTTTACATGATGGAATGAATTAGTTTCTCTAAAGGATGCTAGCTAAACACCTATTCTTGAATTCATGGATGACATAATTTTAAGATTTGGTGTTCCTCATACCATAATATTAGATAACACTAAGGCATTTATACACAATCGGGTTAGTGAATGGATTATAGAGCATAATGTGTAACTAAGCACTTACTCAAATTATTACCCCCAATGTAATGGCCTAACTGATTCAACCAATAAGAACATGATTAGAATTATCAAATAAACTATGGAAGATAACTAGAGAATGTGGCATATAAAACAGAAATCAACACTGTGGACTGATATAATTACACCAAAGAGAGCCATCAGTAATTCACCTTTCATATGAGTATATGGAAGAGAATCATGAATACCCCTATGAATTTAGATTCCATATTTAGAACTCAATCACCAATTGGACCTAATCAACAATGATGGTGAGACTGGTTGAACTCATGGAGCTTGAAGAAATCAGACATTAATTAATAAAAGTCTTAGAAGTGAATCAAGCACAAACCCAGAAGACTTTTGATAAAAGGAAACTAAAATAAGATTTAAGGAAGGAGACATGGTACTCAAATGGGATGTAGATAAAATAGAACTAGACAGGCACACCAAATTTGATGTAATATAGAATGGTCCATATATCATCACTTAGTGCAAATGGGCTAACACATTCCATCTCTCCAAGCTTAATGGAGCATAACTACTAATCCCAGTAAATGAGATATACCTCAAATCTTATTTTTGAGGCAACTAAATTATTCTAAAAAGATTAAACTTTTTAAATAATAAGGTTAGTCATGTGTTTTAATAAATGCTCATGCACAGGTCAGACTCATTAGTAGTTTCTTTAGGTTGTTTTTTCCTTCTTTTGTTTTTTTATTTTGTTTTTTGTCTAGGTAAATCCCAATTTGTTCTTCTTTAGGTTATAGTTTTTTAAGAGAAAATTTGACTCCATGCCCAATGTCTTAAAAGGCTAATGGATTACAAAGGATTATTAGGCAATCATCCCATACAGGTTGTCAAAAATGTTGATAATTTGCCCCAAAAATATCATTACATATAACACCTTAAGGGAGATCCCCTTTGTCTTTTTGGAAAAATATTGAGTCATTCAAAAAAACACCATCTTTCCATAAACTATAGAATCTAGAACTCTAGATGCAATTCACACTTGTAAAAATTACTTCACATGTTCTGTATCTCGTAAAGCACCAAAACCCAAAAAATACAAAATTCAGAACTCACCATGCACTTTACACATTCTTGAACATGCAAAATGCATGGTGGGGTTTGAATCCCTCCATAAACCTAATTCGATGGAATCCAAAATTAACATGCACTTTGCATGTTTTCACAACATCCAAAGTGCATGATAGGCTCCCACTCATACCAAACCTCAATAATCTCCTTCCATGGAGTGTGTAACTTAAGTTCACATCACACATTTGTAAATGTGAAAAGTGCACCATGGTCTCCACATTCTACCAAACACTCACCTTTATACACTATGGGACCTAGAACCTCAAGTGCACTTTGCACATTCTAAATGTGCAAAGTTCCCCATACATTTTGCCTTTTGCCAAAGCCCACCATATCATCCAAAAAGAATCATAACCTGAGGTGCCCATTGCACATTTTCAATGTGTAAATTTCATGTTGAGTCTTGATTCCCACCAAGTCCAATTTCCCCATAGAGAGTGGACCTACTTCAGGTAGGTCTAACCTCCACCACTAACCACTCATGCTTATATTAATTTCAAGAATTTTTCTATAAAACCTAAGTAATTAGGGTTTTTTCATTATCATTTTTATTTTCTAATTGTGATCTTCGATCTCTAGCCATTTACTCCATAACTTCGAACCTTGAGCTATGTTGAACCAAGTGCCAAGCCATGTCTACATTTATTTGCCACATCATTTCCATGGTATTTCCCTTGATTTTTACACAGATTCTTTTGATTTTGAAATGTTTTCAAAAAAATTTGTAAAATTTTTAGTCTTGCAAACAATTATCATTAGTTTTTTCATAGAATTACACGAGGAATACCTATGGTACTTTGTTACTTATCAAGAAGTTTACAGTTAGTTATTTAGGGTTAATAAATTCATTCCCCAAAAAGATCATTTCCAAAAGAAAAAAAACTCATTTTTTGAATAAAGATTTTGCATTCAAAATTAAGGCTTCACGATGCAAATGTTCCAATCATATACCTCATATTAAAAAACTAATGAATATTCCTTAAATATTCCCTAGCATCCACATGGACAATAGACCTACCTTAGACACTTGATAATCCCACAATACTTTTAACACTACAAAGAGTGGGTGTACACTAGTCACCTCCCACTTCTGTCAGAGATCTCTCATGCCTCAAACACCTTTGAACACTACTAAGTTTTAATGCAATCTAGAGAGTGAACCTACAAAGCATATCCCACCTCTGCTAAATATTTCATAGCCCTTAATCACCATGGACACTAAAAATTTTCTAAGTACCTCCATGTTTGGATGGATGACATAAGTGCTCTAGAAACCTACAGGTTCTATTAACTTTAACAATTAGTTTCTTTAAAGTAGTAACTTTAGTTTTCATGCCTCTCAAGGAATTCAAGTTCAAATCTAAGGACCCTGGAGTGACTTCTTGCTTGGAATCCAATATGGTAGAGATAACATATATGGATTTAGGTCATATTGACCTAGGATATTTTTGGGCTAGGATAGGTGTATATTTTAAAAGTGACTGGATCTAGAGTATCTATAACTCTAGTTTAACACAAGCTATAGCCTTCCTTATTTTTATTCAAATCACTAATTTTAACCTCACAATGGCTCAACATTATGCCCATGATAGGAGATAAGTCTTCACTAATAAAGGGGAGAATAATTTAGATTTTGATCCTGACTTCATCAACATAGTGTTTTCCATCCCTGAGTTCAAGAGTTATTTGGAAATAACTCCACAAATATCTACTCAATTTTATGAAAATAAAAAAGAGGGATGTCAAAAAATATCAACAAATAATAGATCAAGACTCCTAAGCATTCCCATACTATATTGCATAAATGTATAGGCCTGATTTTATAAAGGAGGTGGGAGGCATTATAACATTGTTACATAGAGTCACTAGTAATCCCAATGCCAAGTGTTATCAGGAATAAACAAAAAATACATTGGGATCAACTAATAACTAATTCCCTCCATAACCAGTTAGTGGAGGTGAAAATGACAAATAAATTTTATATGACATCATACATTATCTATATCTTGGAAAAAAGAAGATTATTCTAAGGCCTAAACATAGTTCCTAAAAAGATAACTAGAGTCTATAACTACTACCTTGATCTCACATAATAGGCTAGTAGACAACAATTCAAGAGAGTAAATGATTCTTTCATTTACAACATCTTCATGTTTGATAAAGATCTTAGGAAGAAAAGGTTCTCCCAAGCAGTATAAGATAATATTACCAAGTGGGGGTACTTCTTCATACATTTACCCACCTATTCCTACATCTAGGTAGTTGGATTTAGTATTTGTCTTTATACACTTCTTTGATATGTAAGTTAAAAATGGTTATTATTAGAGTTGGTTAGGTAGCTAGTGGATACACATAAACTCCTTTTAGATAGACATAAGGTATCGATATGGTTCCCTATTTCTATTTGTTTTTATACATGCCAATCACTTTTTAAGGCTAGAACTATGAAGGTAGAAATGTGACAAGAAACATTGAGGACCCTAGAATCTAGACCTTACTTTGATCCATACAATAATGTCACTACTACGTTAGAGCTAGAAATAAATAAACATGTGACATATTATGAGGATTTTTGGGAAGACTGTGATGATGAAGAAATGGTTAGAATGAGGGACTATTCTAGTAGGTCCGTACAACAAATAATGTACTATGATCTGGCACCAATCCTTGATGACTTGGTGGATGAAAAAACTATAGATTCCAACTACCTCACATAAATCATTGCCAAGCCTTTACCACCAATAAGGTGGTTAGTTCCTAAATCTTTCTCACTATTTGATAGAACATCCATGGTGATAAATAAAACTATCAGTTGACTAAGAATCAAGGGCATGAAATTCATAAGAGAAAAATATGGGTTAAGGAGAATCCCTTAAAGCTCAAAGTGGGAGGTGTCACTCCTTTATAGGATGGCCCTAGTAAATCATCAGATGATATTGATAAAAGAAACGAAATGGAGAAGACAAAGGCAAGAATAGGGGAATAAAGAAGGTAGGGAGGAGATGTAGAATAACCAATTTATCTTTTAATGGAAGACACAACAAAAAAGTACAAGGATCTACAACATGAGATCTTATATCATTAGATCATTTTCTTCTATTCCCACTTCTCCTAAACATATTATATAGGAGGTTTCAACACCTCCACTAGTTGTCTCTACTCTTAAACCATCTCAGGCTCCCATTGCTCCAAATGTTTCATCTCCTTCACCTCTAGTATCAACTCCTCCACTTGTTCCCACTTCATCTACCATTCCACTCACTCTAATAGGCCAAGTAAAATTAGTAAAAATAAGTCAAGTGGACACTTAGGGTCCCCTTAAAGTGGAATTTTATGTTTCCACTTCACTTTCCCTTCCTCCCACTTCACCTTCACCATTTTATCCGCTCTCACTTTTTATTCCATTTAAAATTCCTTCCATTTCATCAACATTAATTACCAACACCACCCAATATTACATTGCCTTAGAGTCAGTCATCTTTACTATGGTTTCATAAGCCACCTCAACCCCTAGGGTAATTACTATTTCCCCTTTATCTCAACCCACTATTTTCACATCTCTAACCCTAAGTGGTCCTTCACACGTAATTGACACATTTAGTGCTTAGGATTCCACCCTTGCACCAGTTCTTGAATTCATAACTTATGTATGTGTCAATTCCATCCTCCACTCCCCTAAGAAGCACAACTACATATATTTATTCCAATTCCTCCATTTCCACCATTTCATCCATACCATTAGTTGAGGTTAGAGAAACCTAGGTATTTGGTGTAGATATTGGTTTACAAACTATTGGTGAGGGTGGACCCTTACAGGCACCTTTTGAGTAGACACCAGTATCATCTTCCTAAGAGTCTCCCTTGGTCACTATATTAGTTAGTGTAGCTACATCATCTATAAATTTCTTGGTGACCATGCCATATCAACATAAGGGTACCCCTAGTTGGTTAGCTTAATCAGTGAGTAAAAAGAGCAAAATAATGATTGATCCCAACACTTTAGACTTTGGCATGTCAAAAGTCAAGAAGTAGGCAAAACCCACTCCCACGACCCTTTCAAGTACATTTAATAATGATAATAAAGAGAGATATGTTGATATTATAGTTCCCCTACTACATAAATCAAAAGAAGATCTTTTTTTAGTAGATTGTCAGGTTTTTCACATACACCTTGGTCAAAAGATAAGAGAGGGACTCAAGCACAATGTGTAGATAGGTATCAAATATCTCTTCCCAATAATTGATCATGACAAAGTCACTAAGGATGAACTTATAAGGAATATTGATTAGTTGATTAAAGTACTAAACCAATTCATAAATCCCAATAAAACATCATAACAACCAAAGGTAATGTAACCAATCAGTCTAGATCAAGCTAAAATTAATTTTATATGAGAGATTAATCACATCATAATGGCTATGAAATAATGGTCTGAGGAACTAATAATAAAAGGTAACAAAATTATTTCACCCATGATGGAGCATTATGAAGTCATCATGGAGAGAAAAGACATTTTGAAGGAGTAGATTAATAGTTATGAAGGAGAAATTCAGCTCCTAGATATGTATTATCCCAAATTAATAGCCATAAAATAATTGACATGGCTGCCCTCATTGCCAATAAAATATTGATAGATTATGTCGAGCATGAGGAACTACATAGGACTTCTCAATTTTAGATAAGAGTACTAATAAAGTCTATGGAGTGAACCAAAGAGGCTCATGACAAGGCTATTGATGTGTTATATGGGATTGATGGTATGATAAATTTAATGTCATGCCAACCAATAGATGATGCCAATAATCTCCTCCAAGTTGAACATATTCATAAAATTTTTAAGGATGTAGTTGATAAGGATTCTATAAAAGACACAATATTTATTTTAAATTCAATTCATAAATAAATCAAATATGAGAAGGCAATTGATCATATGAGAAATGAAATACAAGGCATAAGGACCTTTAGGAGAGAATTGTTTGATGTATAGGTATATTGTTTAGCCTCCAACATTTATTCTTATAGGCCGGATGTAGAGCAATTATGGGAAATATTCAAGGCCTTTGATACATACATAGAGAAGTTATGGGCAAAGAATGACAAGAAAGATGAAGAGATTTTGGACATTAAATAATTTTCCCTCTTTTAAATATTTTCAAATGTTGTTATCATGTGTAATTTCATTTCAAAGACATTTCAACTTATAATTTCAAAAGTACAATTTTTTTTTTATAACTCTTTTGATAAAGAGAAAGACACATTTTTACACTTTATATATTTTGAATGTGGAAGTTGTAAAAAACACAAGTGAAATTTTCATTTTCTATTTTTATTAATGTAAATTGATTAAAAAGGTGCAAAGTCTTGAAGTGTAAATTGCATGGTTTTTTTTTTGGAAGAAAGTGATAAAGACTTAGATGTTGTAAAAGTCTCACTATAGATTTTTTATGGTATCATTTACATGAAAATAAACTTGAAATTTATTTCAATGTTATCTTTTATTTAGAAAAGCCCAACTCTATTTTAGGTGTTACTTATTGCATGGAGAGATATTTTAAGTCACTATCATATGGAGAATCCTTGCATGAAGATCTTCAGTTCTAGGTAAACCATGCTATGCCCAAGATCAGACCTAGCTCATGCATGTTATGTTCCAGCTATTACCATGTCTAAAAGATGCCAGAAATAGGAGAGATAACCTCTTTTTACATGAGTATTTTTAGATCTGCATGACTTTGGACTGAGTGTTCAATACTAAATAACTACATGTCTTCTATGACATATTTTGTATAAATATGTGTAGACCCCAAGGCTCATTCTATATTTTTGTTGTTAGTTATATTTTTCTACATTTTGAATGTATTTACTACAAGCTATAACATTTGGAAAGAAATAAAGTTAATAATTTGCCTTTCTTATCTTTGGAATCTCTATGTTATGCAAAGTTATTTAATTTTTTTATGGAAGCTCTGTATTTTATTTCAATCTCAAGAAAAGTAATCTATGGTATTTTAACCTCTTGATAATATTGTTTGGAATAAATATCATTTTCCCTTTTTCTAAGAATATCTAAAATACTACCTCTGATTTTCAAATTTTCATAAGTCTATGCTTAAGAAAAATTCAATCTATTTTCTTCTCTATTGTGTTTGTCAAGCAAGTATCTAGATCCACTATACAATATTTGGTGCAATTACCATATTTTTGGTTTTCTTTAAATTTCAATTATTCAAACCTATTTCCCCATCAAACCCCTAATTTAATATCTAAAAAAGACTAAAGAGTGAGATTTCCACAAAAATGATATTTTATCAATTTGCATCTTGTTTTAGTGAAAGGAAGTTGGCTTTCTCTAGAGATTAACCTCAAATTTCCAAGGTCCCAAGCCATGGAGGTTTTTCCATTGTATCATTAGGCACTTACAAAATAAGCTATGTAATCAAGATAGGTGCAATCCTATGTGATAACAAAACCTTTGAAATAGAAGGTATAGGTCAGTGAGGACCAATAGAGAGTGAAGAAGATTAATCACATTTGCTTGTCTGATCAAGGTGTTGAAGGTGATCACATAGGTCATTGGACCTAATAAGCCTAGAAGAGGTCAAATGAGTGAGTATGCTCAAGAGACTATTTGAGAAAGTGTGTATGGTGAGTGAAGGAAAAGTGAAGGTTGTGTGTTCCCAATGGATGGGTTGAAGGGCACAATAGTTTGATGATAGTGTGTATGACCTATAGGTCATATTTTTTATGTCATAATAGTGCTCTTGTAGGTTTGAATAATGAGTGTGAGTAAAGGTGAAAATTGATAATTAGAGGTCCATCATCAGGTGTTGAAGGTATCAGTTCAAAGGTGGAGGTGCTTATAATTATTATTGTGGCTACTCAATATCTAGGGGGTTGTATCCTCCTTTAAAGGTGAAACTTTCTAAAGGTTTAGTTATTGTGGTAACTCAGCTAGATAGTTGTAGTATCTCTTTGTGGGATTGATAACTCACTAAAATAAGGGATGGTAGTTCCTTGATCAATTGCAACTGGTCCAAATTATTTCTTATTATTATAAGACAATAGTTTAATTCGAAGTTCCACTAGGTTTTCTCTCCCAAGAGTGTATTCCATATATGTTATGTGTTATGTGCTCAATCTGGCATTGTTTCTCTTGTTCATTGCTATGACTGATGTGTATGATATATGAATGTATGTATTGAATGATTAATGTTTTGAAGGAATTGAATTATTTGGGCTTACTGATTCACCCACCTCACCTCTTAGTGGATTTTACCTGTAACATAAATGATATGTAATATCTAAGCTTAAGTGGTTTTGAACATGTTTAGGTCCAAAGATTTAGAGTTTATGCACCTTTCTAATGATGCATCATAATATTTTAAATTTGAATATGTAATACCTAAGATTAAGTAGTTTTGAATGTGTTTAAGATCTAAAAATTTGAATTTTATGCACATTTCTCATAATTCATCATAACTATTAAATTTTAATGTTATGTAATACCAAATATTAAGTAATTTTAAACGTATTTAAGATCTACAGATTCAAACTTTATACACATTTTTCATGATGTACCACAACCTTATCATTTGAATGAGATGTAATATTGAAGCTTAACTAGTTTTCAATGTTTTAACATCTAAATATTCAAAATTTATGTGTATTTATCGTAATGCATCACATCTTTAAATTTTGAATGATATGTAATATCAAAGCTTAAGAAGCTTTAAATTTGTTTAATATCTAAAGATTCAAACTTTATCCACATTTATTATACTACATAGCAAATTTGAAATTTGAATGATATGTAATACCAAAACTTAAGTAGTTTTGAATGTGTTTAAGATCTAAAGATTTAAAATTTATATGTGTTTATCAAAATTCATCACAAATTTAAAACTTGAATGTATTGAAATATCGAAGCTTAAGTTGTTTTGAACATGTTTATGATCCAGATATTTGAACATTATGTGCATTTTTCATTATGGACAAAAAATTTGAAATTTGAATGATATATAATACTGAAGCTTAAGCATGTTGTTTTGAATATGTTTAAGATCAAAAGATTCAAACTTTATGCCCATTTCTCATGATGCATCTTAGCTTCATAATTTCAATGATATGTAATATCAAAACTTAATTGATTTTTAACATGTTTAAAATCCAAAGATTCAAAATTTATCTATGTTTATTATAATGGATCACAATTTTAAAATTTGAATGATATGTAATATTGAAGCTTAAATAGTTTTGAATGTTTATAATATCTAAATATTGGAACTTTCTGCACATTTATTATAATGCATAGAAACATTGAAATTTAAATGATATTTAATACTGAAGCTTAAACAGTTTTAAATGTGTTTAAGATCTAAAGATTCAAACTTTATGCACATTTATCATTATAAATTATAATTTTAAAACTTAAATGTATGGTAATACTAAAGTTTAAGTTGTTTTTAACATAGTTAAGATCCAAAGATTTGAACTTTATTTAATACCAAAGCTTAAGTAGTTTTGAATGTGCTTAAGATCCAAATATTTGAACTTTATGCATGTTTCTCATGATGCATCATTACTTTAAAATTTGAATGATATATAATACCAAAGCTTAAGGGGTTTTGAATGTGTTTAAGATCCAAATATTTAAATTTTATGCACATTTATCATGATGCATCACACTATAATACCAAATCTTAAATAATTTTGAACCTGTTTAAAATTCAAAGATTCAAATTTTATGCTCCTTTCTCATGATGCAACACAAAATTTTCATTTTGAATGATATGTAATACTAAAATTTAATTAGTCTTAAACATGTTTAAGATCTAAAGGTTCAAAATTTATGCATTTCTCTTATAATGCATCAAAACTTTAAGATTTGAACGATATTTAATATTGAAGTTTAAAAGGTTTTCAACATGTTTAAGATCTCAAGATTCAAATTTTATGCTTTTGTCTATTTATGCATCGCAAAATTAAAATTTAAATGATATGTAACATTGAATCTTATGTAATTTTGAATGTGTTTAAGATCCAAATATTCATTCTTTAAGCACATTTATCATGATGCATCACAACTTTTAAATTTGAAAGATATGTAATATTGAAATATAAGTGGTTTTTAACATGTTTAAGATTTAAAATTCAAAATTTATCTATATTTATTATATTGAATCACAACTTTGAAACATAAATGATATGTAATACTGAATCTTAAGTAGTTTTGAACATGTTTAAGATCTAAAGATTCAAACTTTATGCATATTTTTCATGATGCATCATAACCTTAAAATTTGTATGATATGTAATACTAAAAATTAAATAGTTTTGAAGGTGTTTAATATCTAAAGGTTTGAAATTGATGCACATTTCTTATGATGAATCAAAACTTTTAAATTTGAATGATATATAATGCCAAAAGTTATGCAGTTTTGAACATGTTTAAGATCCAAAAATTGAATTTTTTTGTGCATTTTTTATGATACATCACAAATTTGAAATATGAATGATATGTATTACCAAGGATTAAGTAGTTTTGAATGTTTTCAAGATCCAAAGATTAAAAATTTATGCACATTTATCATGTTTCATTGTAATTTTAAAGTTTGAATGATATGAAATATAAAATATTAAGTTGTTTTGAATGTGTTTAAGATCCAAAGATTGGAACTTTATATGCATTTATCATGGCGTATCACAATTTTAAAATTTGAATGATATGTAATACCAAATTTTAAGTAGTTTTAGAAGTGTTTAAGATTTAAATATTTAAACTTTATGCTTATTTATCATAATCTATCACAATTTTGAAACATGAATGTATTTTAATATTAAAGATCAAGTGGTTTTTTATGTTTCTAAGATCCAAAGATTTGAACTTTATGTGTGTTTGTTATAATGCATTACAACTTTGAAACTTAAATGATATGTAATATGCAAGCTTAAGAAGTTTTAAATATGTTTATGATCCAAATATTTGAATTTTATACATGTTTATCATGATGCATCATAAATTTGAAATTTAAATGATATATAAAATCAAATCTTAAGTGGTTTTGAATGTTTTTAAGACCTAAAGATTTAAAATTTATGAACATTTCTAATGGACAATTATAACTTTGAAATTTGAATGATTTGTAATACCAAAGCTAAATCAATTTTGAACCTATTTATGATTCAAGTGTTCAAAACTTATGTGCCTTTCTCATGGTGCATCACATAGTTTTAAATTTGAATGATATGTAATACCAAAGCTTATTCAATTTTAAACATGTTTAAGATCTAAGGATACAAAATTTATGCATGTTTCTCAAAATGTATTACAACTTTGAAAATTAAATGATATGTAATATTAAAGCTTAAGTGGTTTTCAATATATTTAATATCTAAATATTTTAACTTTATACTTTTTTCTCGTTATGCATATCAACTTTGAAATTTTAACGATAAGTAATATTGAAGCTTAAGCAGTTTTGAATGTGTTTAAAATTAAAAAATTAAAAATTTATTTGCATTTACCATGATGCATTACAAATTTTAAATTTGAAATATATGTAATACCAAAGCTTAAAATGTTTTCAACGTGTTTAAGATCTAAAGATTTGAAAATTATGTGCATTTTTCATGATGCATTGTAAATTTGAAATTTGAATGATATGTAATACAAAAGCTTAAGTGCACTATTTTGAATATTTTTAAGATCCAAAAATTCAAACATTATGCATGTTTCTCATGATGCATTATAGATTTAAAATTTGAATGATTTGTAATACTAAAATTTAAGTGCTTTTGAACATATTTAAGATCCAAATATTCAAACTTTATGGATGTTTCTCACAATGCATAAAAAGTTTGAAACTTAAATGTATTTTAATTCTAACTCTTAAGTGTTTTTTAATGTGTTTAAGATCAAAAGATTTTAAATTTATGCATCACAACTTAAAAATTTTAATGATATGTAATACCAAATCTTGAGATGTTTTAAACATGTTTAAGATCTAAATATTAAAAATTTATTCATGTTTCTCATGATTCATCAATATTTTGAAATAGGAATAAAATATAATATCAAAGTTCAAGTTGTTTTGAATGTGTTTAAGATCCAAAGATTTAGAATTTATACATGTTTCTAATGATGCATCACAACTTTAAAAATTGAATTATATGTAATACTGAAGCTTAAGTGATTTTGAACATGTTTAAGATCCAAAAATTTGAGATTTATACATATTTTTCATGATGCATCATAAATTTAAAAATTCAATGATATGTAATACTGAAGACTAAGCGGTTTTGAACATGTTTAGGATCTAAATATTCAATTTTTATGTGTGTTTCTTATAATGCATCACAAATTTGAAATTTGAATGATATGTAATATCAATGCTTAATCAATTTTAGACGTAGTTAAGATCCAAAGATTCAAACTTAATGTAATTTTTTCATAATGCATCACAACTTTGAAAATTTAATGGTATGTAATACCTAATATTAAGTGGTTTTGAACATGTTTAAGATCCAAATATTCAAAAAAAATTCTCATAATATATCACAACCTCAAAATTTGAATGATATGTACTATTGAAATTTAAGCAATTTTAAATGTTTTTAAGATCTAAATATTAGAAATTTATGTATGTTTCTCATGATGCATCACAAATTAGAAATTTTAATGATATATAATATAAAGATTAAGTGGTTTTTAATGTGTTTAAGATCTAAATATTCATATTTTATGTGTTTTTTTAATTATGTATCACCAATTTGAAATTTAAGTTATATGTAATATCAAAGCTTAAGTAGTTTTGAACGTGTACTAATATTAAAACTTTAGTGAATTTATTATGATGCATTGTAACTTTGAAATTTTAATGATATGTAATACTAAAGCTTAAGTAGTTTTGAATATTTTTAATATTCATAGATTCAAACTTTATGAAAATTTTTCGTGATAAATCACAACTTTGAAACTTGAATGATATGTAATTTTGAAGCTTAAGTAGTTTTAAATGTAGTTAAAATTAAAAGATTCAAACTTTATGCTTATTTTTTCATGATGCATCACATTTTTGAAATTTGAATGATATGTAATACCAAAACTCAATAAATTTTGAACGTGTTTAAAATTCAAAGATTTGAATTTTTTACATATTTCTCCCAATGCATCACAAATTTAAAATTTGAATGATAGGTAATACTAAAATTTAAGTTGTTTTAATATGTTTAAGATCTAAATATTCAAACTGTGTGCATGTTACTCAATGAATTAAAATTTTGAAAATTGAATGATGTGTAATACTCAAGCTTAAGTGGTTTTTAACATGTTTAAGATCTAAAGATTCAAACTTTATATGCATTTTTCATAATGCATCACAACTTTGAAATTTGAAGGATATGTAATATCAAAGTTTGAGCTATTTTAGACATGATTAAGATCCAAAGATTTAAATTTAATGTGTATTTCTCACAATGAATCATAACTTTAAAATTTTAATGTTATGTAATACCTAAGCTTAAGTGGTTTTGAACATGTTTAAGATTCAAATTTCATTCATTTTTCTCATAATATATCTCAAATTTTAAATTTGAATGATATGTAATATCAAAGTTTAAATAATTTTGAATATTTTTAAGATCTAAATATTACAATTTTATGCCTGTTTCTCATGATGCATCACAAATTTTAAATTTAAATGATATATAATACCAAAATTGAAGCAATTTTTAATGTATTTAAGATTTAAATATTCATAATTTATGTAAATTTTTTAATTATGCATCACAAATTTGAAATTTGAGTAATATGTAATATCGAAGCTTAAGTAGTTTTGAATGTGTACCAAATATTTAAACTTCATTACATTTGTTATGATGCATTTCAACCTTAAAATTTTAGTGATATGTAATACTAAAGTTTAATTAGTTTTGAACATTTTTAATATCCAAAGATTATAAATTTATGCACATTTCTCATGATCCATCACAACTTTGAAACTTGAATGATATGTAATTCTGAAGCTTAAGTAGTTTTAAATGTAGTTAAGATTCAAAGATTTAAACTTTGTACTTATTTTTTCATGATGCATCATATTTTTTAAATTTTAACGATATGTATTACCAAAGCTTAAGACGTTTTGAACATGTTTAAGATCTAAAGACTCAAAATTTATGCACATTTTTTATAATGTGTCACAACTTTAAAACTTGAATGCTATGTAATACCAAATATTCAGTGGTTTTGAAAATGTTTAAGATCTAAATATTTGAACTTTATTTATAATTTAAAGATGCATCACAACATTGAAATTTAAATGATAAGTAACACCAAAGCTTAATTTTTTTTAAATGTGTTTATGATCCAAATATTTGAACTTTATACACATTTCTTATGATGTATCACAACTTTTAAATTTGAATGATATGTAATATTGAATCTTAAGAAGTTTTGAACATGTTTAAGAAATAAAGATTCAAACTTTATACGTGTTTATTATAATGTGTTACAACTTTTAAATTTGAATGATATCTAATATTGAAGCTTAAGCAATTTTAAATGTGTTTAAGATTGAAAGATTCAAAATTTATGCACATTTCACATAATGCATCATAATTTTGAAACTTAAATGTATTATAATAATGAATATTAATCATTTTTAAACATGTTTAAGGTCTAAAAATTCAAATTTTATCTGTGTTTCTCATAATCCATCTCAAATTTGAACTTAAATGATATGCAATACCAAAGCTTAAGAAATTTTGAATGTGTTTAAGATCTAGATATTTAAAATTTATGCACATTTTTCATGATGCATCATAACTTTGAAATTTGAATGATATGTAATACTAAAACTTAAGTGGTTTTAAACATGTTTAATATCTAAAGGTTCAAATTTTATGCATATTTCTCATGATGCATTAATTTTTTTAAGTTTGAATGATTGTAATGCCAAAGATTAAACAATTTTAAATATGTTTAAGATCCAAAGATTTAAAATTTATGCATGTTTTTCATAATACATCTAAAATTTATAATTTTAATGATATGTATTACTAAAGGTTAAATGGTTTTAAACATGTTAAATATCCAAAAATTTAAAATCTATGCATATTTATCATGTTGCATCATAACTTTTAAGTTTCAATGATTTATAATATAAAAGATTAATTTTTTTTGAATGTGTTTAAGATCCAATGATTCAAACTTTATATGTGTTTCTCATTATGCATCATAATGTTTAATTTAAATTATATGCAATACCAAATCTTAAGTGGTTTTGAATGTATTTAAGATCTAATGATTTAAATTTTATGTATATTTTTCATGATTCATCATAACTTTAAACTTTTAATGATATGTAATACTAAAGATTAAGTGGTTTTTAATGTGTTTAAGATCTAAAGATTTAAATTTTTAAATTATTTTTCATGATGCATAACATGTTTAAAATTTGGATTATATGTAATACCAAAGCTTAAGTGGTTTTGAAAGTATTCAAGATTTAAATATTTAAAAAATTTGTATATTTCTCATGGTGCATCATAACTTTAATATTTGAATGATATGTAATAGAAAAGCTTAAGTAATTTTGAACATGTTTAAATTTAAAAAATTAAACTTTATCTACATTTATCATGATGCATCACAAATTTAAAATTTGAATGATATGTACTACCTAAGATCAAGTGGTTTTGAATATGTTTAAGATCCAAAAATTAAAACTTTATGGACATTTATCAAGATACATCATAACTTTTAAATTTGAATGATATGTAATACTAAATATTAAGTGATTTTGAAGGTGTTTAAGATCCAAATATTCAAACTTTATGCACTTTTTTCATGATACATTACAAATTTGAAATTTGGATGATATGGAATACCAAAGCTTAAAACATTTTGAAGGTGTTTAATATTTAAACATTCAAACTTTATGTACATTTATCATAATGCATCACAACATTAAAATTTAAATAATATGTAATACTAAGGATTAAGTAGGGTTGCATGTGTTTAAGATATAAATATTTAAACTTTATACACATTTCTCACGATGCATTCCAAGTTTGAAATTTGAATGATATATAATACCAAAGCTTAAGAGATTTTGAACGTGTTTAAGATATAAATATTTGAACTTTATGCACATTTATTATGATGCATCATAACTTTATAATTTGATTGATATGTAATATTGAAGCTTAAGTGGTTTTACAGATGTTTATAGTCCAAAGATTTGAGATTTATTCATATTTTTCATGATGTATTGTAACTTTGAGATTTGATCAATATGTAATACTAAAATTTAAGTAGTTTTGATGGTTTTTAACATCTAAATATTCAAACTTTATGAACATTTATCATGATGCATTACATCTTAGAAATTTGAATGATATGTAATATGAAAGCTTAAAGATTTTTGAATATGTTTAAGTTCTAAAGATTTTAAATTTGTGTGCATTTTTCATTATGCATAATAATTTTTAAATTTGAATGATATTTAATAACGAAGCATAATTGGTTATGAATGTATTAAGGATCCAAATATTTTAACTTTATGCACATTTATAATGATGCATCACAACTTTGAAATTTGAATTATATGTAATATCAAAGGTTAAACTATTTTGAATGTGCTTAAGATCCAAAGATTCAAATTTTATGCACATTTCTCATGATGCATCATAATTTTGAAGTTAGAATGATATGTAATACCAAATTTTAAGTGGTTTTGAATGTGTTTAAGATCCAAATATTTAAACTTTATTTATGTTTCTCATGATACATCACAAATTTAAAATTTGAATGATATGTAATATAAAATTTTAAGTGATTTTGAACATGTTTAACATCCAAATATTTTAATTTTATGTGCATTTCTAATGATGCATCATAAATTCTAACTTTGAATTATATGTAATTTTGAAGTTTAATAGGTTTTGAATGTGTTTAATTTCTAAAGATTTGAACTTTATGCACGTTTTTCATGATGCATCCCAACTTTGAAATTTGAATAATATGTAATACTAAATCTTAAGTTTTTATAAATGTGTTTAAGATCTAAATATTTTAACTTTATGAATAATTTTCATGATGCATCTCAACTTTAAAATTTGAATGATATGTGATATTGAAGCTTAAGTGATTTGGAACGTGTTTAAGATAGAAATATTTAAACTATATATACATTTTTCATGATGCATCACAACTTTTAAATTTGAATGATATATAATATCAAAGCTTAAGTATGTTGTTTTGAAAGTATTTAAGATCCAAAGATTTAAACTTTATGTGTATTCATAATGATGCGTCATAAGCTTGAAATATGAATGATATGTAATACAGAAGCTTAAGATATTTTAAATGTGTTTAACATCTAAATATTTGAAATTTATGCATGTTTATCATGATACATTACAACATTGAAATTTGAATGATATGTAATATCAAAACTTAAGTGGTTTTGAAGGTTTTAAATATCCAAAAATTCAAACTTTATGCATGTTAGTCATAATGAATTGTAACTTTGAAATTTGAATGATATGCAATACCAAAGATTTAGTGGTTTTGAAGGTGTTCAAGATGCAAAGATTATATATATATGCACAATTATCATGATACATTGCAACGTTTAAATTTGAACGATATGTAATACTAAAGCTTAAGTGATTTCAAAATTTTTTAAGATTAATTAATTTAAACTTTATAGACATTTCTAAATATACATCACAACTTTAAAATTTGAATGATATGAAATACTAAAATTTAAGGGGTTTTGAATAAGTTTAATATCTAAAGATTTAAACTTTATGTATATTTTTCATGATGCATCACAACTTTAATTTTTTTATATATATAATACCAAAGATTATGTAGTTTTGAACATGCTTAAGATATAAAGATTCAAACTTCATGCATGTTTCTCATGATGCATCATAAATTTTAAGTTTGAATGATATGTACTATTTAAACTTAAGTAAGTAATTTTGAATGTGTTTAAGATCTAAAGATTCAAACTCTATGTATATTTCTCATGATGCATTATAAATTTTAAATTTTAATGATATGTAATATCGAAGCTTAAGTAGTTTTAAAAGTATTTAAGATCTTAACATTCAAATTTTATGCATGTTTTCATGATGCATCTAAACTTTTAAATTTGATTAATTCGTAATACTAAAGTTTAAGTGGTTTTGAATGTGTTTAAGATCTAAAGATTAGAACTATATGCATGTTTCTCATGATGCATTACAACTTTAAAATTTGATTGATATGTAATACCAAAATTTAGTGGTTTTAAACAGATTTAAGATCCAAATATTTGAACTTTATGGGTATTTTTCATGATGTATTACAACTTTAAAATTTGAATGGTATGTAATACCATAAATTACAAATCCTATTTTAAATATGTTTAAGATATAAATATTTGAATATTATACATATTTTTTATGATGAATCATAACTTTAAAATTTGAAAGATATGTAATACCAAAGCTTAAGTGGTTTTAAACATATTCAAGATTCAAGATTCAAATTTTATGCATATTTTTCATGATGCATCATAACTTTAAAATTTGAATTATATATAGTTCAAAATCAAAATATTTAAACTATATGTGCACTTATCATGATGCATCACAAATTTGAAATTTGAATGATTTGTGATACCGAAGCTTAAATAGTTTTTAATTTGTTTAAAATCTAAAGATTATAAATTTATGCATGTTCATTATGATGCATCATAACTTTGAAATTTGAATGATATATAATACCAAAGTTTGAGTAATTTTGAATATGTTTAAGATCTAATGATTTAAATTTTATACGTGTTTCTCATGATGCATCACAAATTTAAAATTTGAATGATATATAATACCAAATCTTATGTGCTTTTAAATGCATTTAAAATTTAAATATTCAATATTTATGAACATTTTTATGATGCATCAAAATTTTAAAATTTGAATCATTTGTAATACCAAAGATTAAGCACTTTTGATTATGTTTATTTTTATGAATTTCTCATGATTCATCATAACATTTAAATTTGAATGATATGTAATACCAAAAATTAAGTAGTTTTGAACATATTTAAGATCTAAAGATTCAAAATTTATGCGTAACATCTAAATGTTAATGATATGTAATACTAAAGATTAATCAATTTTGAACATGTTTATGATCCAAAGATTCAAACTTTATGCATATTTCTCATAATACATCGAAACTTTTAAATTTGACTGATATGTAATACCAAAGCTTAAGCAGTTTTAAACATGTTTAATATCCATAGATTCCAAATTTATACACATTTCTCATGATGTGTCACAAATTAAAAATTTGAATGATATGAAATACCAAATCTTAAGTATTTTTTAATGTTTTTGAGATTGCAATATTCAAACTTTATGCTCATTTCTCATAATGCTTCACAACTTTGAAGTTTGAATGATATGTAATACTGAAGCTTAATCAATTTTGAATGTGTTTAAGATCTAGAGATTCAAAATTTATGCACATTTTTCATGATGTATCATGACTTTTAAATGTGAATGATATGTAATGCCAAAGATTAAGTTATTTTAAATATGATTAAGATCCAAAGATTTGAATTTTATGTGTATTTCTCATAATCCATCAAAACTTTAAAACTTGAATGATATGTAATGCTAAAGCTTAAGCGGTTTTGAACGTGTTTAAGGTATAAATATTTGAAATTTGTGTGCATTTCTCAAAATCCATCTCAAATTTAAAATTTGAATGATATCTAATACTAAAGCTTATACAATTTTGAATGTATTTCAGATCTAAAGATTCAAAATTTATGCATATTTCTCATGATGCATTGTAACTTTAAAATTTGAATGATTTGTAATAGTAAATAATAAGTGGTTTTAAATGTGTTTAAGATCTAAAGAATTAAAATTTATGCATATTTTTGGTAAAAAATTGAAATTTGAATGATATGTAATATATAAGCTTAAGTAATTTTGAATGTGTTTAAGATCTAAATATTCAAAATTTATGCATATTTCTCATGATGTGTCACAACATTAAAATTTGAACGATATGTAATACTAAAGCTTAAGCCTATTATTTTGAACATGTCAAACATATAAAGATTTGAAATTTATTTGGATTTCCCATGATGCATCACAAATTTTAAATTTGTATGAATTGTAATACTGAAATTTAAGCAATTTTGAACATGTTGAAAATTCAAATATTCAAACTTTATGCACATTTATTATAATGCATCACAAATTTAAAATTTGAATGACATGTAATACCAAAGCTTTATCAATTTTAAACATGTTTAAGATCCAATGATTCAAATTTTATGTGCATCTATCATAATGCATCAGAACTTTAAAATTTGAATAATATGTAATAATGAAGCTTAAGATATTTTAAGTGTGTTTAACATCCAAACATTCCACTTTTATGTGTGTTTTTCATAATTCATCATATATTTAAAATTTAAATGATATGTAATTCTAAATCTTAAATAATTTTGAACATGTTTAAGATCCAAAGATTTAAACTTTATGAACATTTCTCATGATGTATCATAAATTTGAAACTTGAATGATATATAATAACAAATATTAAGAGATTTTAAACGTGCTTAAGATTGAAAGATTCTAACTTTATGTGCATTTTTCATGATGCATCACAACTTTGAAATTTGAGTTATATGAAATATGGAAGCTTAAGTAGTTTTGAAGATATTTAAGATTCAAACATTCAAAGTCTATGTTTCTCATGATACATTAAAACTTTAAAATTTTAATGATATGTAATACTAAAACTTACGTTGTTTTGAGAATGTTTAATATCTAAAGATTTGAACTTTATGCATATTTATCAAAATCCATGGCAAATTTAAAATATAAAAGATGTAATAACAAATATTTAGTAATTTTAAATATGTTTAAGATAAAAAAATTGATCTTTATGTGTCTCTCATGATGCATCACAACTTTGATGTCTGAATAATGTGTAATACTAAATATGATATGGTTTTGATCATGTTTAAGATCTAAAGATTTGATCTTTATTCATGTTTTACATTATGCATCACAACTTCAAAATTTAAATGATGTGTATTATAGAAACGTACATAGTTTTCAATGTGTCTAAGATCCAAAGATTAAAACTTTAAGCAAGTTTGTCATGATGCATCGTAACTTTGAAATTTAAATGATATGTAATACTAATGTTTAAGCAATTTTAAAAGTGTGTAAGATCTAAAGATTTAAACTTTATACGTGTTTCTCATAATGCATCATAAATTTGAAATTTGAATGATATGTAATATCAAAGCTTAAGTGATTATGAATGTATTTAAGATTAAAAGATTAAAATTTATGTGCATCTCATGATAGATCATAACTTTGAAATTTGATTGATGTGTATTACCAAAGCTTTAGTAATTTTGAACATGTTTAAGATTCAAAGATTAGAATTTTATGCACATTTTGCATGATGTATCCGAAATTTAAATTTTGAATGATATGTAATACCTAAGCTTCAATGGTTTTGAAAGTGTTTAAGATTCAAGATTTAAAATTTATGCACATTTCACATTATGCATTACAACGTTTAAGTCTTAGTCATATGTAATACCGAATATTAAATGGTTTTAAACATACTTAAGATCTAAAGATTCAAATTTTATGCACATTTTTCATGATGCATTTCAATGTTGAAATTTGAATGATGTAATATAGAAGCTTAAGTGGTTTTGAACGTGTTTAAGATCTAAATATTTAAAATTTATGCACATTTTATATTATGGATCATAAATTTAAAATTTTAATGATATGTAATACTAAAGCTTAAGTGGTTTTAAATATGTTTAAGATCTAAATATTTCAACTTTATATGCATTTCTCATGATGCATCACAACTTTGAAATTTGAATGACATGTAATACCAAAACTTAAATGGTTTTAAATGTGTTTAAGATCTAAATATTCAAAATTTATGCACATTTCATATGATGCATCACAACATTGAAATTTGAATATATAACAATGAAGCTTAAGCAACTTTTAACATGTTCAAGATCCAAAGATTACATATTTATGTGTATATTTATGATGCATCATAACATTAAATTTTGAATGATATGTAATACCAAAGCTTAAGAGGGTTTCAATGTTTTTAAGGTCAAAATATTTAAATTTTATGTTCATTTCTCATGATTCATAATTTTTTTGAAGATTGAATGATATGTAATACTAAAGATTAAGCAGGTTTGAATGTGTTTAAGATTTAAATATTTAAACTTTAGGCATGTTTCTCATAATACATCATAACTTTGAAATTTAAATAATATGTAATACTAATGTTTAAGTGGTTTTGAATGTGTTTAAGATCTTAAGTTTCAAAATTTATGCACTTTTCTTAAGATGCATCTCAACTTTAAAATTTCAATGATATGTAATAATGAAGCTTAAGTAATTTTAAATATTTTTAAGATCTAAACATTTAAAATTTATTCACATTTATCATGATGCATCTTAACTTTCAAATTTAAATTATATTTTATTAATATTGAAGATTAAGTTATTTTGAACATGTTTTAGATCCAAAGAATCAAACTATATGTGCATTTCTCATTATGCATTACAATTTATAAATTTGAGTCATATGTAATACTAAATCTTAAGTAGTTTTGAAAGTGTTTAAGTTTCAAAGATATGAACTTTATGTGCATTTCTCATAGTACATCAAAACTTTGAAATTTGAATGATATTTAATACCAAATCTTAATATCTTTTTAACGTGTTTAAGAATGAAGGATTTGATGCAAAAAAAAAGCCAACTTGATGAATCCCATAACTTTTGACTCATAACTCTATTTGAGCTCTTCCACATGCCAAAATGATCGTATATTTTTTGAAGGCCAAACATGATCATTTGAGGATCCAAAAATTAATGTTTAATGATTTTTTTTGAAATTTTTTTATTTTTAAAAATTATATATTTTTAAAATTGGAAGTCAACTTTAGTTGAATTTCATTTCTTAGGCTAATTTTAGTATTTAGGTTATTTCAAGAAATTTTTAGAGTTACATGCACTTGCATACGAAACTTACTATAAATAGTGGTGGCTAAAAATAGACATTTTTTTAGATTTTAATTTTTTTAAAATCACCTAAATAATAAAATTAGAATAAGGAATGAAATTCAACTGAATTTGACTTCTTGTTTTAAAAATATATAATTTCTAAAAATAGAAAATTCTTAAAATATTTATTAAAAGTTAATTTTAGACACCTAAATGATCACGTTTGGCCTCCTAAAAAGATATAAATAAAATATAAGAGGATGAATATACTAAGGGTAGAATATAACTTTTCAATATGGTCATTTTGGTACATTAAAGAGCTCAAATGGAGTTACGAGTCAAAAGTTATGGCTTCTGAAAGGTTGGCCTATTTTTTTTCCATCAAGATTTCATCTTTATTTGTGTTTCTCATAATACACCATAACTTTGAAAAATAAATGATAGGTAATACTAAATATTAAGTAACTCTACAAATGTTTAAGATATAATGATTTAAAGTTTGTGCACATTTCTCATAATGCATCACAACTTTATAATTTGAATGACATGTAATTCAAAAGTTTAAATAATTTTGGATATGTTTAAGATCCAAAGATTTAAACTTTATGTGATTTATCATGATGTATCACAAATTTTAAATTTTAATGATATGTAATATCTAAGCTTTAAAAAATTTGAACATGTCTAATATCTAAAAAATAAAAAAATTATGGGCATTTCTCATAATGCAACACAACTTCAAAACCTAAATGTATTATAATACCAAAGATTAAATGATTTTAAACGTGTCTAAGATCCAAAGATTTTATATTTATGCACATTTATCATGATTCATCATAAATTTAAAACTTATATGATATGTAATACCAAATCTTAAGTAGTTTTGAACATGTCGAAGATATAAAAATTTAAACATTATGCATATTTTTCATGATGTATCACAACTTTGAAATTTTTATGATATGTAATACCAAAGCTTAGGTGATTTTAAACATGTTTAAGATCTAAAAATTATAACTTTATGTGCATTTATTATGATGCATCACAACTTTTAAACTTGAATGATATGTAATACTGAAGCTTAAGGTTTTGAACATGTTTAAGATCTAAATATTTGAACTTTATCCTCATTTTTCATGATGAATCACAACTTTGAAATTTTTATGATATGTAATACCAAATCTTAAGATATTTTTAACATGTTGAAGATCCAAGTATTTTTAATTTATGCATGTTTCTCATAATGCATTATAACTATGAAAATTTAATGATATGTAATACTGAAGATTAAGTAATTTTTAATGTGTTTAAGATTCATAGATTTAAACTTTGTGCACATTTCTCATGATGCATCATAACATTGAAATTTGAATGATATATAATACTGAAGATTAATTTATTTTGAATATTTTTAAGATCCAAAGATTTGAACTTTATGCACATTTCTCATAATGCATCATAACTTCAAAATTTGAATCATATGTATTATTAAAGCTTAATAGGTTTTGAACATGTTTAAGATCTAAATATTTAAACTTTATGCATATTTTTCATTATTAATCATAGCTTTGAAATTTGATTGATTTATAATATATAATCTTAAGTGGTTTTAAACTTGTTTAAGATCTAAAGATTCAAATTTTATGCATATTTCTCATGGTGCATTAAAGTTTTGAAATTTGAAAGATATGCAATACTAAATCTAAACTGGTTTTTAATGTATACCAAAGATTCAAACATTATGCATGTTACTCATGATGCATCACAACTTTTAAATTTGAATGATATATAATATCAAATTTTAAGTAGTTTTGAATATGTTTAAGATCCAAAGATTTAAACTTTATGCACATTTATCATAACACATCATAAATTTGAAATTTGAATGATATGTAATAGCAAAGCTTAAGTGATTTTGAATGTGTTTAAGATCTTATGATTAAAAATTTATCTATGTTTCTCATAATGCATTGTAACTTTAAAATTTTAATGATATGTAATACCGAAGTTTAAGTAGTTTTAAATGTGTTTAAGATCAAATTTTTTAAAATTTATACACATTTCTCATAATACATCACAAATTTAAATTTTTAATGATATGTAATACCAAAGCTTAAGTGGTTTTGAATGTGTTGAAAATACAAATATTTAAACTCTATGCATTTTTATCTTAATACATTGTAACTTTTAAATTTGAATCATATGTAATATCCAAGCTTAAATGGTTTTAAACTTGTTTAAGATCTAAAGATTTTTACTTTATGCACATTTATCATAATTCATCACAAATTTGAAATTTTAATGATAAGTAATACCAAAGCTTAAGAAATTTTAAATATGTTTAAGATCCAAAGATTCAATTTTTTTTTAATTTTCTCATAATGCATCACAACTTTGACATTCAAATGATATGTAATACTAAATCTTAAGTACTTTTGAACATGTTTAAGATCTAAAGATTGAAATTTTATGTATGTTCCTCATAATGCATCACAACTTTGAAATTTGAATGATGTGTAATATTGAATCTTAAACAATATTAAATGTGTTTAAGATCTAAATATTGAAACATTGTGCACATTTTATATATACATCACAACTTTGAAATTTAAATGATATATAATACTAAATATTAAGTGGCCTTGAATTTGTTTAAGATCTAAATATTTAAGCTTTGTACACATTTTTCATAAATCATCATAACTTTAAAATTTGAATGATATATAATACTGAAGTTTAAGTGGTTTTAAACATGTTTAAGATCAAAAGATTCAAATTTTGTTTGTTTCTCATAATGCATTGAAACTTTGAAATTTAAATGATATGTAATATAAAATCTTAATTGATTTTTAACATGTTTAAGATTCAAAGAACTAAATTTTATGCATGTTTATGATGATGCATCACAATCTTAAAATCTGAATCATATTTAATACCGAAGCTTAAGTGGTTTTGAAAGTGTTTAAGATCTAAAGATTCAAAATTTATGCACATTTCTAATGATGCATTGAAACTTTAAATATTGAACTATATGTAATACCAAAGCTTAATGAGTTTGGAAGGTGTGTAAGATTTAAAGATTCAAACTTTATGCATGTTTCTCATGACGCATTGTAACTTTGAAATTTAAATGATATGTAATACTAATGCTTGAGTAGTTTTGAATGTGTTTAAGATCCAAAGATTCAAATTTTTTACACATTACTCATAATGCATCACCACTTTAAAATTTTAGTGATATTTAATATCAAATTTTTAGTAGTTTAGAACATGTTTAATATTTAAAGATTTAATCTTTATACATGTTTATCATAATGAATCACAACTTTAAAATTTGAATGATATGTATTATATAATCTTAAGAAATTTTTAACATGTTTAAGATCAAAAGATTCGAATACTATGCACATTTATAAAAATGCATCATAACTTTGAAATTTAAATGAAATGTAATACCTAAGATTAAGCAATTTTTAACATGTATAAGTTCTAAAAATTTGAACTTTATGTGCATTTATCATTATTCATCACAAATTTAATAATTAAAGGATATGTAATATATTTGTTTAAGTAGTTTTGAATATGTTCAAAATTTAAAGAATCAAAATTTAAGTTCATTTCTCATTATAAATCACAAATTTTAAATACAAATCCAAAGAATTAAACTTTATGTGCATTTCTCATGTAATACCAAAGCTTAAATGGATTTGAACATGTTTAGAATCTAAAGATTTGAATTTTATGTGAATTTATCATGATTCATTACAACTTTAAAATTTAAATGATATATAATACTGAAGATTAAAAGATTTTGAATATTTTTAAAATTCAAATATTCAAATTTTATGAGCACTTATCATGATGCATCACAACTTTTAAATTTGAGTGATATCTAATATCAAAGTTTATATGGTTTTGAACATGTTTGAGAACCAAAGATTCAAATTTTATGCGCATTTATCATGATAGATCACAATTTTAAAATTTGAATGATATGTAATATCGAAGCTTAATCAATTGTGAACATGTTTAAGTTCTGAAGATTCAAACATTATGCATGTTGCATATTTAAAATTTAAATGATATCTAATATCAAAGTTTAAGTGGTTTTGAAAAGCATTAAAATCTAAAGATTCTTAACTTATTCATTTTTCTCATGATACATCATCACTATGAAGTTTGAATGATGTGTAATACCTACACTTAATCAATTTTGAACATGTTTAATATTTAAATATTAGAAATTTATACATATTTCTCATGATGAATCATAACTTTGAAATTTAAATAATATGTAATATCACAAATTGAGCTATTTTTAACCTGTTTATAAACTAAAGATTCAAATTTTATGTATATTTTTTATGATGCATCACAATTTTGAAATTTGAATGATATGTAATACCGAAGCTTGAGAAATTTTCAATGTGTTTAGGACCCAAAGATTTGAAATTTATGCACATTTTTTATCATGCATTGAAACTTTAAATTTTGAGTGATATTTAATACCGAGGCTTAAGTGGTTTTGTACGTGTTGAAGATCTAAAGATTTGAACTTTATGTGCATTTATCATGATATATCAAAACTTTAAAATTTAAATGAAATATATTATTAAGTGGTTTTAAACATGTTTAAGATGAAAATATTTAGAATTTATACATGTTTATCATGATGTATCTCAAATTTAAAATATGAATGATATGTAATGTTGAAGCTTAAGCAATTTTAAATGTGTTTAAAATCTAAATATTCAAACTTTATACATATTTGTCATAATGCATCACAACTTTGAAATTTGAATGATATGTAATAATGAAACTTCAGCTATTTGAATGTCTTTAATATCCATAGATTTGAACTTTATGTGAGTTTTTGATGATGCATGTAACTTTAAAATTTGAATGAAAGTGATTTTTAACATGTTTAATATCTAAAGATTCAATCTTTATCTGAGTTTCTCATGATGCATTGAAATTTTGAAATTTGAATGACATGAAATACAAAAGATTAAGTTATTGTTAATGTGTTTAAGATCAAAATATTTGAAATTTATGCATGTTTCTCATGATTCATCATAAATTTGAAATTCGAATGATATGTAATATAAAAGCTTAAGGGATTTTGAACATATTTATTATTGAAAGATTCAAACTTTATACATGTTTGTCATAATGTATCACAAATTTGATCATTGAATGATATGTAATACCAAAATATAAGATGGTTTTAACATGTTTAAGATCTAAAGATCTAAACTTTATTCACATTTGTCATGTTGGATTACAACTTTGAAATTTGAATGATATGTAATACTAAATTTTAAGTAATTTTAAAACTATTTAAAATTCAAAGATTTAAAATTTATACATGTTTCTCATGATGAATCATAACTTTGAAATTTGAGTGATATGTAATATCAAATTTTAAGTGGTATTGAATGTGTTTAAGACCCAAAGATTCAAACTTTATGCACATTTCTCATAATGAATCACAAATTTATAATTTAAATGATATGTAATACTAAAACTTAAGTGGTTTTGAACACATTTAATATCTAAAAATATTAAATTTATTCATGTTTATTATAATTTATTACAATGTGTAAATTTGAGTGATATGTAATACCAAAGCTTAAGTGATTTTGAATGTGTTTAAGATCTAAAGATTCAAACTTTATCTACATTTTTTCACAATGCACCAAAACTTTGAAATTTGAATGATATGTAATACCAAAGCTTAAGTGGTTTTAAATATTTTTAAGATCTGAAGGTTTGAACTTTATGCATGTTTGTCATAATGAATTACGACTTTAAAATTTAAATGATATGTAATTCTAAAGCTCAAGTGGTTTTGAATGTGTTTAAGATCTAAAAATTTAAACTGTATACACATTTTTCATAATGCATCACAGCTATGAAATAATAATGATATGTAATACTAAAGATTAAGTAGTTTTGAATGTGTCTAAGATCCAAGTATTTGAACTTTTTTCATATTTATCATAATGCATTACAAATTTTAAATTTGAATAATATATAATACCAAAGATTAAACACTTTTGAATGTGTTGAAGATCTAAATATTTATACTTTATGCACATTTATCATCATGCATTGTAACTTTGAAATTTGAATGTTATGTAATAATGAAGATTAAATGATTTTAAACATGTTCAAGATCCAAATATTCAAAATTTATGTGCATTTCTCATTATGAATCACAATTTTGAAACTTGAATAATATGTAATACTGAATCTTAAGAAGTTTAGAGCATGTTTAGGATCGAAAGATTTGAAATTTATTCACATTTTTCATGATGAATCACAACTTTTAATATAGAATGATATGTAATACGATAACTTAAGTTATTTTATACATGTGTAAGTTCCAAAGATTTGAATTTTATTTATGTTTCTCATGATGTATCACAACTTTGAAATTTGAATGATATGTAATACTAAAGCTTAAGCAAATTTAAAAGTGTTTAAGGTCCAAATATTTTAAATTTATGTACATTTCTCATAATGAATCAAAAAATTTAAATTTAAATGATATGTAATAAGAATCTTGAGCAATTTTAAACTTGTTTAAGACCTAAAAATTCAAATATTATGCACATTTCTCATAAAGCATCACAACTTTGAAATTTGAATGATTTGTAATATTTAAGCTTGAATAGTTTTGAACATTTTAAAGATACAAAGATTCAAAATTTATTCATATTTTTAAAGATAAATCATAACTTTGAATTTTGAATGATATGTAACACCAAAGATTACTCAATTTTGAACATGTTTAATATCTAAATTTTCCAACTTTATCCACATTTCTCATAATGCATCATAACTTTAAAATTTTAATGACTTGTAATACCAAAGATTAAGAAGTTTTTAACATATTTAAGATCCAAATATTTGAACTTTATGTTCATTTATCATGATGAATCATGATGCAGGAGCATCACTACCTCCTTTGTAAATAATAGTCTAGTTTCATGTTTTGAGTCTCATTTAAGAATGTATCCTTATGAGTTAGATTTTAGGATTTCATTAAACCTTATTATATACTTAAAATATGTAATTATTAATTTTTGAAAGTATGTGGTGTTTATGTAGTTTTTCACTCTTAACGAAAAAAGGGAGTTACAAGTTAGTTATGAGCCTTTAAGAATAATTAGTGGTTTTTGGTGTGAAGAAAGTCAAGATCATTTAATGTAATAGAATTGGTGGGGTTTGGAATTGAAAGTGTAAATGAATAAAACCCAAATAAAATGAATAGATAGTGTTTTATTTTAAGAGAAATTTTTGATAGGCTCTATATTTCCTGAGTATGCTATATGGATTGAGTATGCAATCAAGAATATGTAAGAGCACTTGGTTAAATACCCATGTATTTATTATTCCTGTATCATTAGTAAGTTGATTATATTATGATGATGTATTTATTTCTATGTTTTTAAGTTAATTTCATATTTTTGGTTGAAGAGGGCAAGATCGATTGTACTCTATTTTTTGTATAAGAATAAGATGTTGATAGTGTTGAAACATGCAATGAAGGAAGAATCTTAGTGTATATTGAGAATGTGTGGTTAGTTGGTGAATCCTAAATAAGTGTAAATTTTTGTTAGATATAATTTTCATAGTGGATAATAACCTTTGGGGTTACTAAAACCCTCAATACATTACACTCAGGTCTTGTATAAAGTGACTGTGTTAATACCCTACATACCCTATTTGAAAAACATGAGATGAGGTAAGAGTTTCATGACAATATTCTATTCATAATAATTTGAAATGTATTGATGTTTAGTATGTGGATATAATGATTTTTAAACGTCCATGAGATATTTGTCTCAGATATAAAGTTGTAGACTAAACCAAAACCTTGTGAGGCCCTATGTGAGTAGATAAAAGACTAAGAAAGCATATTATGCAAATAAGATTCGTATGGAAGGTAGTTGGAAGAAATATTATGCCTAATATGTATTTTTTTAATGTTCCTAAAGGTTTTTAAACAAGATTAACTTGTTTTTAAGAGTATTTACTAAGGAAATATTTTCAAACTTGGTAAGAATTTGTTGACTGTGTGTGCAGTCCAATGAAAATTTACATGGTCTAACCCATAGAAACTTATAAGAGGAAACATAAAATTTGGGATATAAGTGTAATGTTAAAAAAAACCTAAAGGAACATTCATATTCCTAAGAAACCATTTATAGTTTATATAATCTTAAATTACATGCTCTCAGGCTCTATAGTCTACTGTAAACCTTGATCTAGTGTTTTATAACAAGAGTGGAGATTATGGAAGATTACACCATGGGAAAATACTAAAAAAATGTCATTGGATAGGTGATTATACTAGATAAGTTATTTTCAAGTTTTTGAGTGTTCTCATATGTTTCCATACATATACTAGATGTTCTGTAGAAATAGGGCCATATTAGACTTAATTAGGCCTAACAATGGCCTAAATTGAGTTGGAAAGTAGTTTGTCAGCATATTTAGGACATGAAATTTCATAGGGAATTGTATATTGAAATAGAGTATTTGAAACACTAACTAAGTTTTCAAATTCCACCATATTGTTTTATACAAATAAGAATATCCATAAAAAACGCTATAAGGCTTGTGTAGTTTATAGGCAAAACTTGTATAAAAGAAGTTAAGAAGGGTTGAGGGGTTGGTAAGTGGAGTGAGAGGACTAAAAGACCTTTAGAATATTTTTTAAATAATAATGAACCACAATACAACAAATTAAACCTCACAACCTTTCATGAAAATTGAACCAAATAACCACTAGCAAATAATTGATAAGCCATTACCAAGCAAACAAAATAAGAACAAAGAAAAGTTAGGATATTGTTATAGGACCCTATGCATCACATCATAGATTTGAAATTATAATGATATGTAATACTTAAATTTAAGTGGTTCTGAATGGGTTTAAGGTCCAAAGATTCAAACTTTGTGTGTGTTTCTCATATTGAATCATAATTTTGAAATTTAAATGATATGGAATACTGAAATGTAAGTTGTTTTGAATAGGTTTAAAATCAAAATATTTTAACTTTAGGTGTATTTATCATGATATATTACAAATTTAAAATTTGAATGATATGTAATACCAAATCTTGAGTGGTTTAGAACATTTTTAAGATCGAAACATTCAAACTTTATGTGAATTTTTCATAATACACACAAATTAGAAATTTGAATGATATGTAATACTGAAGCTTGAGAAGGTTTGAACATGTTTAAGATCCAAACATAATGCATAATGTATCTTAGCTTTTAAATTTTAATGATATGTAATATCAAATGTTGAATGATTTTGAACATTTTTAAGATCCAAAAATTTGAACTTTATGCACATTTCTCATAATGCATCATAACATTGAAATTTGAATGATATGTAATACTAAATATTGAGTGGATTTGAACTTTTTTAAGAAATTAAGTTTCAAAATTTATGAATGATTCTCATAATTCATAATAAATTTGAAATTTAAATGATATCTAATACAGAAGCTTATGCAGTTTTGAAAGTGTCTAAGATCTAAAGATTGGAACTTTATGTGCATTTTTTTTGATACATCAAAACTTTAAAATTTGAATATGTAATACTAAAGCTTAAAAAATTTTGAAGGTTTTTAAGATCCAAATATTCAATCTTTATGTGTGTTTCTCATGATGCACCATAAATTTTAAATTTGAATGATATGTAATACCAAAGCTTAAGTGGGTTTGAATGTGTGATCAAAATATTCAAAATTTATGTGCATTTCTATTTTATTATTTTTTATAATAATGGATTTTTATTTCTAATTAAATAAATAGGTTTGAGTAGGGTAAATTAGAAAATAATGTGCAATAATTAGGCCACTAATTTGTGTAAATAGATTATATTTTTAACTTTTTAAAAAAATAACAATAATGGAGAGACAATCAAACTTAGCTAGGAACTGACTAAGATGGATGTTGCAAGGTCTCAATTTTTTTGTGTAGGCTTAGGAGACTATCAAAAATAGGATCCTAGAGTTCATTTTTATATTTTATAAGAGTGTAAAAAGTGGGACACCCTACTTTTCTACACTATAATCCTTTTTTGATGCTTTTGTCTAGGTGATCTAGGTCTTTTGGGTTTTGATCAATAGGTCGATGTTACCCTATCAGTAAACTATAAAAGCTTGGAAGTCTATGAATCCCACTATTCATATATTTTAATATTCAAAAGCCTTAGTAGCTCTTCATTCTTGAACTTTAATGGAAACTTGGGAAAGAGAGAGAAGGGGTTAGTGTGTAAAGGATATGTTAGATGTACTTCACACCTAGTATGTGGGCATGCTACCTACATACCAATACTCTGAGGAGGGATCAAGATAATGTAGTTCTCACATTCAAGTTCTTAGTGAAATTGTGTATGAAAATGCAACTAAATGAAAATTTGGGCGTACTTGGAATGATTAGGGACTGGTGTAAAGATTTGAATAAGCTAGAAATACTGTTGGATAGTTGTATGCATAAAATGGAGAAAAGTGCTTGAATCTGCTTGCTTGTATTCTTGCTTATCTCTTATAAATGAGTGATAACCATTTTAAATGGAATTTTAATGGCCTTGTATAGGGTATTGAATAATCTTGGGTTAAATTAATTTTCATTATGCTGACATGAATTAGGATAAGGATTGGGGAAAATATGACTGTTAGGACCATTTTTACACTTGGACAATAGCACCAGAAATAAGACACCCTAGGTTTCAACACTTCTGTCAAAGTTGGGCATTGTTTTCTAGAGGGAATGAGACTTGGGGATATATATCTAGGGCTAAATTAGATGCTTAGGATTGTAAGGGTTAAGTCCAAAAGGTTGTGGATGACTAGAAATCAGTGAAGGAAAAGCATAAAAGGGTTGTGTAAGAAAGTAGGAGGACCTATGGATTAGGTGTCTTTATCCATACTCAAGTTAACAAATTTCACATTTTATATGACTAAATTTTCCCTCCCTTTATTCTAGTGATGAAATAAAGTAAAATAAATAGAAAAAATAGAAAGCACACATGAACTTACCTATAAACTTGAAGTCTATGGAGCTTGTGTGACGCTGAGTACTATTGGGAAGTGCATAGATAACACATTGTGCAAGTGTGAATCTATGAAATGAAACACAAAGTAGGTTAATTCTTAATATATGTGACATAAAACAAGAACATACAAAAGTTGAGTAAAATAAAAGGAAAAGAAAGGAATGAATACACCTCACTAGGTATGTGAACCAATACAAAACCTATTGTGATCTTAAGTAAGGGTAAGTAATGTTGGATACTGCTAGATGATGATGTACCAAAAGATATATTGTAAGCAAAATTTAGTGCTCAATTCCCCCAAAAAGTGTCTCAAGAATACAAAGACTATACCTTTGGATCCATCTTACCTAAGTGAAGCTAATGAATAATGCATGTGTCAGTCAAAATTTGGATTGTATTTCCAATCCCTCTAAATAGGTGGCTCAAGAATATAAATATTGGCCCGTTAGCTCCATCATTACCTACTAAGTAAAGCTAATGAATCATATGTGTGTCAATCGATGTTTAGACTATGTCCAATCCATCTAAATAGGTTTCTCAAGAATACAAAAGTTGGCCCTTTGGCTCCATCATTGCCTACTAAGTGAATATAATGAATTATGCATGTGTTAATCAATGTTTGGACTTTGTGTCTTATCCCTATGAATAGGTGGCTCAATAATACAAAGATTTTCCCTTTGGTTCCATTATTTCCCTATGGAGTGAAGCTATGAAATGATACCAGTATAGAATAGATGTCATATGAGATGGTTCATTGATCTCATGGATGTTCTACAAAATTGATGATATGCATGGATAGCCAAATATATGCTGAAAACTAGGCCACTCTTGGCCATTCCAAAAGATGGATATTAGGCCTTTATGAAAGCCACTCTAAAACTGATGCACTAGGCTTAAGTGAAATCTGACTTAGGAACTTTGGTACTCAAGAAGTTAGACTTGTATGAAAGTTCAAATTGAAAAATTTTCCAACCACCTACTTATGGATTTAGGCACACAACTACTAAGAATTCCTATGTAATAAATTGAAATAAAAAAAACAAGAGAAGACCAATGTGATGTCCACATTCCCCTAATCACTGGTGTCTAGAACATTGATTTTGATCTATAAACTATGCCAGCTACCTAATTTGAAACTAGAAGTTAGATCCATCATGTCATGCATGATAACCCCTATGTCTAGATTCATTAAGAAAACTATATTGAAACTGTTGATTCTAACTAATTTGGATTTTCAAAAATTGTTACTAGAAAACTTAGGTGTTTAAATGACTAGACAAGAGCACCAAAATGTGGGAACCCTTATGTTTGGTGCTACTATCCATTTTTGATGTTGTTTTCCTATGTCAAAACTAGTTCTTGATCGATAATTGTCACTATATTTATGTTCTATTCCTACTAGTTTGACTTCTAGATTATAAACTAGGTGATTTGAATGTTGTTGTTTTGACTACTATTATCTTTGATCTTTATGACAAACCCCTATTTGTTGCCCCCTCTTCTTAGGGTAAAAATTATTGAAACTATTATAGAAATGTTTGTATTAAGAGATTGTTTTAGATTAAGGTAAAAACAAGTTTTGAAGGGACCCCAAAACCCTAAACAAAAGGAGAAAGATAAAATAGTAACATCCACAGGCAAGCCAAAAGCCTACTTCACTGAAGTAACAAAACCAAGATACAAAGACCTGAAGCTAACAAATGAACAACCAAAGATAGACCCTAGGTTTTACAAAGACCTGAAAACTCCATAGTAAAAGTTCAAAAAACTAGGTACCAAGACCAGAAAACACAACCAACTAGCAGAACCAACTAAACGAACCAAGAATTATTCTTCTAGTTCCAATATCATCTTCACTGCTTCCTTACCTTTCACAACAGTGTCCTGGATGGTAGCAGTCACCTGCATAGATCCCTCTTGCATTGCTTTCTTTCTTGAGCTTTGTCTAGTTCTCTTACTAGGCCCCTCCAAAGTTTTGATTTCCTCATTTGCTCTTTTTCCAATGTTTATAGCAGCAACACAAATTCTAGAGGTTACCTCCTCCATCTTTATTCTACTTTCCTTTATGAGTTCCCTTAGGTTGTTCTCATAATCTTTGAGTTTTATGGGAATATCCCTCATCTGCTTTTCTATGTTATTGATTTTGTTCCAAACTACCTCCTGTTTACCCTCCATTATTTCCATTTTCCTATTGATTTCCATTATCTCCTTATACATCCATAAATCAAATTGAAGAGTAGCATCAGCTTTGCAATTAGCCAATCTAGTAAGTTCATCATTCTACCTTTTGTCACTCCAATCTTCTATGTTCTTTTTAGGATTGCTTCCAACTTCTTCAATATAGTCATCCATTTCCATTTGTTTTTGTTCCTTTGTTTTAGCAGGGCTTACATTTTTGTTACTTACTTCATTTACTTGAGCTCCCATTTCCAATATTTGGTTAGCAACCTGAACTAGATTTTCCTTTTCATTAATCGAATCAGGGTCCACAATAGGATCATCTAGATCTTTGTCAATTTCCTTAAACACTTGCTGGTTTTCCTCAGACTCATGGTTGTTGTTTTCAAACTTTTCCTCTATAGTGACTCCTTCTTTCTCATTCTTATCTTGCACTTCTTCTTCCTCATTGGAACTTGAATGCCCACTTTCTATTCTCCTTCTTTCGCCAGACTCTCCTCCCCAATGTTTTCAAAACTTTCCCACTCTGTTTCCTCATCAGCTGTCTGGTTATTGAAGCTTGGGAGTTTGAATTTAGCTTTTTCATTCCCTTCTACTATTTCTTTCTTATTACTCCGTAGGTCCTTGTATTTTCCCAAATAAAGATTCTTTACAATGGCCTTATTCTTGCAATGCCCTTCAATTATAAGAATTAACCCCTCATGCAAGATGGGACGAGATTCCTTTTTCTTATGAGCGAATAGACTCTGGAGCAAGGAAAAATGCAAATAAAAAGGAAAGGAGATTCTTACTTTGTGTTTGAAGTGATTGAGAAATACAAAGTGAAATTTGTGGACTCTTTTGCTTCTTCCATCAAGTATGAAGTACTCACAGATGTAGCATAAGATGTCCCTCCAGATGCCCTTAATCTACTCCAATTCAAAAAAAAATCTCCACTTTTTTCTAACTACTACTCCTCAGCATCCGTTTTAGGGAATTTGCAAAAAGCCTCATTGGAAATGCTTGTCTGCTTTGAAAATTTTATTCCCTCCATTGGAATCCCCGTCACCTCCACTATGAATTCCTCAGTGAGATTCACCATAATGCCATGCAAGGTAACCCTATCATCAGTCCAGTTTTTGAAAAAAGCCGTTGTAATATGGGGTTTTGAGCCATGAAGCTGTTTTATGTAACTCACAACCTTTCCTCTCTGCAGGATCTTCTAGACATCTTCTTTTGCTTTCCACTCTTCACAATATTTGGGTTCTTGCTTCCTTGGTTCTCCTTTCCTATTACAAGCCATATGAATCTCCTTTAATGCCTGAACCCTGTCAGATAAACAATGAACCCGACTATTACCAATTTGGAATAGAACTCACCTATATTTTGGCATGTTTTAAATCCTCCTCGTGTACTCTAGAACATTTCTGTTTAATGAGTGTATATCTTCCTCTATGGATCCACTCCCCCAAATCATTAGTTTTTTATTCCATTATGATCTCTCCCTCCTTAGCATGAATTGCATCATGATGAATGAGCGCTTTAAGATCCACGTTCTTGTTTAATGTCTCCTACCAACTCACCTTGTGTTCTGCTCAAATTGCATAATTTGCTAGCCAATCAACAACTCTGTTTGCTTCACGGTAAGTATGGGTAATAGCGACTTTCTCAAAAAATTTAATTAAAATTTTCATTTCCATCACCATAGCCTCTATGGACCATGAGATAGAATTTTTATTATTTAAGATATTTATGATATTCAAGGAGTCCCCTTCCAACCATAATTTAGAATTTCCCGATTCAACAGCTAGCTTAATGGTTTGGAGGGTAGCACAAGCTTCAGCAATATGGTAGTTTGACTTACCAATGGGAATTACAATAGCATTGATTACATTTCCCATATGGTTTCTCAAGACTCTTCCACATCATGCATTCCCTAAGTTCCCTTTAGTAGCTCCATCAAAGTTCCCTTTGATCCACCCATGAGGGGGGACATTCCAATTTACACCAAGTCTAGGATTTTTAGATCGACAGAGGTATGCTTAGATGGATATAACAATGTAAAATCATGTGAAATGTACTGAACTATAATTGAAAATGTTAAATTCTAGTTATTAGTTGGAGGGATGGAGCATGATGTCCATCATGGCTTTTAATAGAGAAAGGTAAATACATGATATAGATTATGACATTGTAAACAATGACAAACAATCAAGTAATAGGCATACAAATCAAGAAGCAAGAAGTAAGAAGCAAGAATCAAGAAGCATGCAAGGTTGGCCAAGGGGCCATGAAAACAAGGGACATGGGCACATGTCACTTAAATTGGAAATCAAGCATAAAAGGCATGTTCAAATGCCACATACACATACAATTTGAAATAACCAGAGATTCAAATGATGGCCATAGACATATAAAAGAATACAAGTAAGGACATTGGCAAATGTCTAAAGGTACATAAACATAAATAGAAGCAAAGGACATTGGTAAATATTCTAAGGCACCCATAAGAAACAAAATTGGAACTAGAAATGCAATCACATGTAGCTATGCAAAATAAGAAAGGAAAGCATGTAAAAATTAGAAAGGTAAAATCACATCTAAATAATCAAATTAAGAGTGAATGTATGTAAGACATGTTTAGTACAAGACTAGGTATAATATTCTAGGAAGTACATAGTGCATGATACTAGTGAGCATTAATGAGACAATCTGTGTAATCTAGTAAGTAATGTATGTCAATATGATAAGTAGAGTGTGTGGTGTAAGAATGACATAACCTAAATGGTGTAGTCATGTAGAAGATGCCCCTAGTGGGAAGATGTATTAATGTGCATTTCAAATGTAAAAGTAGGATGCCCCGTCAATGGGTAGAATGAAACAAATAAGGAATTAGAAGTCACTACACACACTCAAAGAAGATCAAGTGAAGCATAATAATGTATATAATCAACAAAAAATAGTATAAAACATCAAATGTAAGTATAATATAGTAGTAGAAATGTAAAACATGGATGATGCATATGATCTAAATATTTTTGGTGTTTTTTAATTATTTGAATATTTTTCTATTATTTTGAAATGTTATACTCTTTTTGTATTTTTGAAATTTTGAACTATATAAAATTAAGAGAAGATATTATGTAAAATAAATGTTGACTAGAGATTATGTACAAGCATGTAAATAAATCAAAATGTACAAGATAATATAAAAGACTAGGTTGGATGGGGGAAGGGATTGCGGGATGGGGCCTGCGAGGGATGAAAATGGAAAGGGTCACGACCATCATCATATGCTACAGATTCTATGTTTATGGTGTCATCATGTTGAAGGTGAACTGAAGTTTGCTCTGTTGGTAGATATGTTGACTCTACTCTAAGACATTTAGTCCTGCTAGTAGATGACTTCAGTGGAAGTGGTGGAGTTGGTGTTTCTAGTGGTGTTATAATCTAAATAATGCCTTGATCCTATAGTTTTTCTGATCTCTATTGTAAATATGTACAAGAGTTTGTATCATAACCTATAATCCTATGAAAATTACAAAATAGGTGATCATATTGATGTGATAATATACTGATAGATATGTGTCATATTGTAGGTAATGTGATCAATCCACAATCAAGTAATATATATATATATATATATATATATATATATATATATATATATATATATAGAATAAACTACTATTGATGCTATGTGTTGCTTTCTTGTATCTAAATAATTATCTCTATATCCATAGAGGTAACCATGTGAACTATATGTGCCAAGTGGTCTGACTATGGCCATGAGTGCGGATTATATACTGAGAGTGTAGTATGAGATCCTAAAAGTGTTATAGGATGTGGTGTGAGAGCTCTAGAGTAATCTTGGTACTCTCTTGCACCAACTAGTGTAAAGCTCAATACACACAAGTAGTCATTTGTGAGTGTGGGTGTCGTATCATCATCTAAAGAAGTCTATGAATCTATATCAACATCATGTATATATGGTAACTCAAAACATACCACAATAGGTAATTTTTATATAGGAGTCTCATCATTTGTAGTAGTAGATGGTACTATAGTAAAGGTATTTATAATTGGTGGAGTAACTATGGAATCAACTAAAATTATTGGTACTATTTTTAGTGATGGTGGATGTGTAACAGGTGTTAAAACTATGACCAATGGAGTAGATGGAATAGTTAAAGTTGTTATGACTAATAGATTATCTAGAACTAAAGGCATGAATATAAGTGGAGGAGTGCAAGAAGTGCTAGTCTCTCCAATCTCATATATATGTATTTGATCAAGATAAATGCTATGAGGTGGTGGATGTACTATGAGATATCATGTCCCATCTAGTGAAATAGTCAAATATGAATCTATAGTTTGATAATATTTGAGTGACTTGTTGTCTATTGGACATGTGTATAGATATCCATCATAGATAAATTTAATACATCAATGGAGAGTAGAAAGAATGGTCCCCAAAGTATGTATCCAAGGTTTTTTGAGTAGAAATTTATAGTGGATAGGCCCTGACATGACATGTAACTATATAGGAAGGGTTTTTGGTCCCACCATGATATCTAAATTAATAGTGCACAATGCCTACTATGGTATATAATCAAACCCTAAAATGTTCTTATATGATATTTGCATGAATGTTAAATCTATGCCCATATCTTGTAAGAATATGATATTACATATATTCAATTTAGAACCACTATCAAAAAGAACTCTCTTGGCTACACTAGTTTTGACTTGAACTTGTATGAATAGTGGCAAATTTTGATCAATAACTCTCTAAGAAGGCATGTCTTCACTATTAAAATAAATTATATCTTCTATAGTTTTTAAAGTGGTGACCACTGATGCAAAATAAGAAGGTTCTAAATCAGTAGTCATAAAATTCTAAGTGAGTGCCTAATAAATAATGTCCTTGAATACATTAGCTTTCTAAAGTAGTTTTAACATGGAAATCCTAGTTGGAGTGTTTCTCAATTGATCAATAATGTCATATACCTTGTGTAAAGCTACTTGTATGGGAGGTTGGGCCTGGGAAAATAGTAATAGTAGGGTGATGAGGCTCCTAGGTAGGTGGAGAAGGCATAGTGGTAAGTTGAGTAATAGATCTAACTGCATTATCTACTATCCATATAGGAGTAGTAGTAGCTATAGCAGGTGAGCAAAGATAATTGATGTGTCAAGGAGGTGGAGGGACAAAAGGTGTCAATTGGGCTCTCAGGTGATAGGTAGTGACCTAGGATAGAGTGAAATGGGCAATGTAACATGACTCAATATAAGGTAGGGGCCCCAAGGGAGGTGATGCAAGAGATATATTAACATGTTTAAGAATAAATTAGTTAACATCATCCCATATAATGAAAAAAGGCATGAAATGCAAAGAATGAAACTTTTTACTAACATATGATAGACTTCATCATTCATGTACATGATAGGGCCCATTATGGTTTCCTTATTATTTTTAAGAAATGTAAGAAAAGTTTTTAAATAAATAAGAACAACATTTTTGTAATTTAATTATGGATGTTAAGGTGATACCACAAGTATAAAAATAGGAGCTAGTACATGCAACTATGGATTGTTTCAAAAAATTATTTATTTTTAATTTTTTTTAAAAATTAGTATGGTAATTTTAAATATTTGATATGAATTTATAAAAAATTTGTAGAATTTTACTTGAAAAATTTAGGAAAAAAAAAAATAATTCTAAAATTAGCAATATATTTTTCCTAGTGTTTAGGATGTGTTTGTATGCAAAAAGGACCTAGTATGTGCAAACTAGAGGTTTTGAAAAATATATGATAATTTTGAAATTAATTTTTATATTTATTATAGTTAAAAATAATAAAAATTAGGAAAATTTGGAAAAAAACTACAAATAATTTAAACTAAGGTTTTAAGGGTTTTTATGCAAAAATTTGAAGTAAGTCAGTTCACCAAATGTTTGATTATTTTTTGAAATATGGAGATTTATTCCTAATTAAATAGGTCTGAGTAGGGTAAATCAGTAAAAAATGTGAAATAATTAAGCCACTAATTTTCATAAATAGATTGTGTTTTTACCTTCTTAAAAAAATAGTAATAATAGAGAGAAAACCAAATTTAGTTGGAAACTAACCGAGATAGATGTTTCAGGGTCTAAATGTTTTTGTGTAGGCTTGGGAGACTATTAAAAATAGGATCTTGGAGTTTGTTTCTAGATTATATAGGAGCATTGAAAGTGGGGACCCTACTATTTGATGCTATATTCATTTTCCAATGTTGTTTTCCAAGTGATCTAAATTTTTTAGGTTTTTCTTCATAGGTCTATGTTACCTTGTCAGTGAAATATTAAAGCCTAAAAGTGTATGAAGCTTATAATGCATCTATTTTAATCTTCAAAAGCCCTAGGAGCTCTTCATTCTTGAACTTGAATGATAACTTGGGAAAGAGAGAGAAGGGGTTAGAGTGTAAAATATGTGTTGGATGCACTTCACACCCCATGTGTGGGCACCTTGCCTATATACCAACACTCTACAAAGGGATCAAGCTAATTTAGTTCTCCCATTGAAGTGATTGGTATAATTGTGTATGAAAATGAAACTAGATGTGAAACTAGGTGTACTTGGAATGATTAGGGACTAGTGTAAAGGTTTGAATAATCTAGAAATATTGTTGGATGGCTGTATGTAGAGAATAGGGAAAAGTGCTTGAATGTACTTGATTGTACTCTTGTTTCTCTCTTGTAAATGAATGACAACCCTTTGAAATGAAATTTTAATGTCCTTTTATAGGGGATTTAATTATCATGGGTTGAATGAATTCACATTAGGCTAACATGAAATAGGATAAGGGTTCATGAAAATATTATCATTATGACCAATTTTGCACTGGAACAACAATGCTAGAAATAGGACACCTTGGGTTTCAATTCTCCTACCCAAGTTGGGAGATTTTGTCCAAAGAGAATGAGTCTTAGGGGGATGGATCTGGGGATGAAAGAGATACTTGGGTCTATAAGGGTTAAGTTTGAAAGACTATGGATGACTAGGAATCAGTTAAAGAAAATTCAAAAAGGGTTGTGTATGAAAATAGGAAGACCTATGGATTAGGTGTCTTTATCCATACTCGTGTGACCAAATTTTGCATTTTATATGACAATAATTTCTCATGATGCATCACAACATTGAAATTTTAGTGATATGTAGTACCAATGTTTAATCAGTTTTGAATGTGTTCAAGATCCAAATATTAGAAATGTATGTGCATTTATTATGATATATCATAACATTGAAATTTGAATGATATGTAATAACGAATCTTTAGTGGTCTTGAAGGTGCTTAAGATCCAAATATTTCAACTTTATTTAAATTTATCATGATGCATTACAAATTTTAAGTTTGAATGATATGTAATAACAAAGCTTATGCAGTTTTAAACATGTTTAAGATACACATATTCCAACTTTTTGCACATTTGTCATGATGCATCATAACTTTAAAATTTGAATGATGTAATATAGAATTTTATATAGTTTTGAACATGTTTAACATCTAAGGATTTGAAATTTATGTCCATTTATCATGATTCACCACAAATTTAGAATTTGAATGATATATAATACCAAATCTTAAGGATTTTTGAATGTGTTTGAGATCCAAAGTTTAAAAATTTATGCAAATTTATCATGATGCATCATAACATTGAAATTTGAATGATATATAATATTGAAGCTTAAGTAATTTTGAATATGTTGAAGATATAAATATTTCAAATTTATGCAAATTTAATATGATGCATCATAAATTTGAAATTTGAATGATATGAAGTAGCAAATCTTAAACAAATTTTAACATGTTTAAGATCCAAAGATTTAAACTTTATACATGTTTCTCGTGATGCATCACAACTTTAAAATTTGAATGCTATGTAATACCAAATCTTAATTAATTTTGAAAGTGTTTAAGATCCAAATATTTAATCTTTATGAGCATTTCTCATGATGCATCATAACTTTGAAATTTGAATGGTATGTAATAGCAAAGGTTAAGCAATTTTGAAAATGTTTAAGATCTAAAGATTTGAAATTTGTAAAAATTTTGTATGATGTATCATAAATTTGAAGTTTGAATGATCTGTAATATTGAAGCTTAAGCATTTTTGAATTTTATGTGTGTTCTCATGATACATAACAACTTTGAAATTTAAATGATATATAATACTAAATGTTGGCCATAGAATTTTGACTAAGTATTGTTCCATTTTGGCATGAAACCAACATAGTGTGGAAGGACCATGGCATAGGAGGACCATGACATAGGAGAAACATGGCATGAAAGGACCATCGTGTGGGAGAATCATGGCACATAAGGACCATGGAGTAAAATTGATAAGTGTAGAAACATCACATAACCTAAGGGGCATAAAAGCATCAATTTGTGTTACTATGAGTGATGGTATGAACTAAGTGTTGAATTTTATGTGAGAGATACCTTATATTCTTTTCTTTTATAGGCACTTAAAACTAATAGAAGATGACTATAATTTACATGATGATATTAATCAAACCTAGAACTCATAGCATTAAATTAGTATTTTTATGATTTTATATAATCTTCATTTAATTGATATAAAGAGAAGAAAATGAACAAGTTATCCAAACTATGTGACAAAACCTATGGCAATAGGTCCTTTTTTAGGTGCTTTAGATAAGCACACAAGACCCAAATCTTACGTGAAAGGGCCGTCACGCTAGCTCATTAGGCTAGACTTTAGCACTGGAACTAGAATTAAATAAAATAACCTAGCATTTTAGTTCTACTAGTGGGACCTAAAGCACTTCAATCACATTCATATAATTTTTTTTTAATGTATTATGTTGGTGAATATAGAAGAATGGGTTACCAATGTTGAAGATAATTTTGTAGTTCCTTATCTTGAGACATGAATCTCCACATGGTATTATGTAGAGCATAATCTTTATATTCCATTATATGAAACCTTCTTTTTAGAGGTTTTGATTCACTTACATGCTTGGTTGATAGCATATTCCTAATGATGATTAAGGAATCTTAGGAGGAGGTAGTCTTGGATGTTAGAACAATAAAGGTCTTTAGCACAACTTTAAGCCTCATGGACAGAAGTAGTCAACTTTTGGTGGAAAGGAGTTATGAACAAATATATTCTAGATTACATTGTAACCTCTTATTTATGCCTTGAAGAATCAAATTTCTAGTTCCTTCAAGAACCATGTGGTCACTATCTTCAGCTTTTTACCTTTAAAATTAAGAAGTTATTTGTTGATCTTAGATTAAAAACTATACTAATAGAGAGATAAATCCTCTTCTGCATGAGATGTACATTTAGAAGTAGATAATAAGAGTTGGTAAAAGATTGTGGGTTAAAAATGGTAGCCATCTAGTGTGCATTATGAAAATGGAAGTATATGAAGCTCAACAAAGGATTATGAGAGTTAATGGTGTAGGTAGAGGTTAGGAGAACTTAATAGTGTTGTTATGAGCCAAAGGGATGTGAAAACACATGAGGACCCCATCGCTTTCAAGCTGCATTCTATACCACTTATATCCTATGAAGGAGAAACAAGGTAGATGGTAGGAATTGAGTAAACAAGTCTAAACTAACTAGGCTCTCCCAACATAGTGTGCACTCATGATTTTGAGCCAAACTAAGTAAACATTCAAAATTAGGATATAGATAGTTTGGAATAAAAAACTAAAATAGTAAGGGATACTAAAACTGAGCCTTTCAATGATCATTTAGACTTAACACTATATTTCCATATTTAAAGGATTTATATGGCACATATGGGGATTCCTAGAGGACCTAGCCTTCATGGATAGAATAAAGGGCCCAACTTGGTTAACCAACAAACTACTACACCCCATATCATGACCACTACTATTGGAGGCATTAGAGGATGACTCAAAGGAGTTAAAAGATGAAGTGGACTTCCTCTTAAAGGGATAGGGACTAGATATTCCAAAAAACCACCCATTCAAATGCCTCTATTGATGATGATTTACTATGAGATGACACTACAATTACCTAAATACCAAGGAGTGGAGAATGCAACAAAACATGTCCACAAATGTGAACTAATTTGGAGGGCATGAAGCATAATATATTTTGAACATAAGGCCACATATTTGGTAACTACACTTTTAGAGAATGCACACAAGTGGTATTGGATGTTAGACCCTCAATAAGTGGTGGTTGACTTTGATAAGCTCAAAACAACCTTCCTGTAGGAATTTGACATTCTTGAGTTTGAGCAATAAAGCATAATAGAAATGAAGGACATAAATCAAGGACTTACCAAAAGTGTACATGAATATGATGCAAGGTTCAAAAAAATAATTTCTAAACTATAATTTTAAATTAATGTTGCTCAACACACACGATGGTTTATGGATGGATTGTTACAACCCTTCTAATGGAACTTGTCTCAATGAACATTCACTAGCCCATGTAAGGATTTGGAAGTTAATCTCCATGATAAGGTGGTTAGAAGAATTGACATTGGGATCAAAAACTTTATGGAAGCATAGATAACTTCAATGGAATCACAACTTGAGAATTTGATGGCCAATAATGCACATGAAACACATAGTGGTGATTGGTGTACTGATTATGAATCTGAAGGGTATATAAGAAGTAATTATCCATACAAGAACATCCACATAGTAATTAAACTAACATGTGAAATATTCTATGAGGAACATGATGTCTTCTCTTTTCCTCTTTTATAATGAGCTCTACACACTAATGTGTCTAACTATGACAAGATTTGTGATTCCTTTACTCATGACACTAACGACTGTCATTTGATTATTGACATCCATGAAGCTTGAGTACATGTCACCTACAAAACCTCTATCAAATACTAAAGAGAATGGTGGCTCTCATGGGTGAGGATGAGAATAAGGATTAGGAGTTGGTTATTTCCCACCTAAGACCTATTATAAATGTGGGTCTCTAGACCACTATCAAAAGGATTACTCAAATTACCTGACATGTGCTTTCTATAAAAGAGACCATCGACTAGAAGTGTGTCCTCACTTCTATAAAACTATAACTAACGATAAAACTAAAAAGTGTGTCAATATTATTTGAATTAATAAACCATAATTGTGTACATGCCCAACCATCCATATAGTTCAATAGGTAATCATTACCACTCAATGTGGGGGACAGACCCGAACAACAACTAATCCTCTTAATAAAGTACAACAAGAAGAACCACGAGATAAAAATTATCATGATGTTCAATAGCAAAAGGATGTCTTCCAAGACACTATGGAAATAATATGAAAAATTCAAGGAGAGATTCAGTTCCTTGAAGACAAAGACATAATGCAACATGCTACTCTGTAAATGGAAGTTAAACCTCAACATGTGGTACAAGATGAATTCCAAGAACTATGAAAGCATATGCTAGATGAGGATATTTTTCCATAGCTCAATGTTTGGCTTAAGATTCAAGACCAAATACCAAATGAGGCTCACCCTCACATTACTATGAAAATTGATGATTATTATTTAAATCATGCTCGGTGATAGGACACTCTTAGTTCCTCCACTCCCTTTGAAGATAGATAAATATTAGCTAATATTACCATCGATTGATGGGTGATCTAGGACATACTAGTAGATACCATCACAGAAGTCAATGTCCTTACCAAAGAAGCTTGGTGAAAAATGTCCAATCTAGAATTATAACCTTTACCTCTTGTCTTATTTTTGGTAAATAAGACTCGTGTGTACCCTATTATATTCCTCAATAATGCAATGGCTGACATACTTGGACTACCATTCAACATGTATTTTGAGATTCTAGAGCTAACTAAAGATGGTTATTACCTAGTTGTATTGGGAAGACATTGGTGTTATGAGAATAATGCATAATTAAGCTTTAAAAATCATTACATTAGTTTTGAAGACATTGAATAGGGTGTTTTAATACCACTAGATGAAACAAAAGGCCCCCCTTACATAGAGCTTATCCATGTTGATGAAGATATAAACCATATCTATAATGTTATTATAAGGAATGATGAACAAAGATATCCCACTCTAGATGGAATTTTTGGATGGTTAGATACTCAGTCCATCTCTAGAACTACAAGTAATGAGTGTAACTATTGGGCTCATGGTGACTATCACCTCACTAAAAGAGTATGGAGTGCCATCAACAACCAAGAGAATGTGTTGTGCTAGTTTAATAATTGACACACGTTTTTTCATCTTATCACTAGCCAATTTATGAGGGGACCTATGATAGAAACACCAATTTAAAAACTTGATGAGGCTCCAAGGTTCTATAGGTAGTTGGAAGTTTGAGACTTCGTCTAGTGCCTTGAAGAATTTTACCACACTAATGAAGATCATCTTCAATCTTTGGTTCATTTATTTGATGGCATAACTATACAATGGTAGAGAACCCATTGTAAAAGAATCCTCTAGTGGGATAAAATATGCTCAACCTTGTACCACTAGTTCTATAATGATAAAAAAGTAAAGGGAGTCAGCTACAATAGAATACAAGACCTTGAGCCCACATCAAAGCTTATGAAATAATGTGGCAAATTGATGAGTCATAGTTACTAGAATATTTATGGGTACATGTATTTAATGTAACTCTACACCCTTGATCATTAAAATGCTACCTTCATAAAGAGAGACACATGGGTACCAATTTTTGGCATCTACTAAAGGAGACCATGAAGTTAGCACTATCCTATTCTTCATCGAGAATGGATTTGTGCCTCACTCTCCAAGCTATGCATGAAGTAGTAGTAGGTGACTCATATCTTATAGAATAATGTCTGAGGATTATCTATTAGGACCTTGAGGAATGTTCCCCTACACTTATTTCATGAACAATTGATACACTAAGTACTTGCACATGTAGCATTCCTAGATCTAAACCAACATGAATAAATTTGTCTAAAAAATAAAAGCTTGTATTACAAGTGGAAGGAGAAGGATCCACTCCACTCAACCCATTATCCAAAAATTTAGATATTATTATAGATTTTTTAATAATAATTATTTAAGAAATAGGGTCTAAAATGGAAAAATACTACCATGGGCCCATTCTAACTATTCAACGTAACATTGGCTTAGACCAAGAACCAAAGCTAGCTATAGTAGGAAACTATTGGACTGATATAGAGACTACAATTTTTTTTGAGTTTATAAAATAATATTAGGATGTCTCCCCAAGGAAATAAAGTGAAATTAAGGGAATCCACCCATCCTTGGGGAAGATGCATATCTAGCTAGTTGACAATTCTTGACCAGTGAAAAAATGCCCATATAAAATGAATCCTAATTTTTAGATGTGTATTAAAGAGGGGATTGGAAGTATGCTATGTACTGAAGCAATCACTCCCATTTTTGAGTCTGAATGGGTCAGTCCTATGGTGATTAGTATCAAAAATGATGGATACATCCATATCTATGTGGATTACCATGTGCTCAATGCATCATGTGTAATAGATCCCTTTCTAATGTTATTCATAGAGGAAATCCTTGAAGGTGTTGTTGGTTGTGAAGTGTACTCCTTTAAAGATGGATTCTTAGGGTACCATTAGGTCCAAATAGATAAATAAGATTAGCCCAATAAAACCTTCACCATATAGAGGAGATCATTTGCCTATGATGTTATGCACTTCATATTAAAAAATTCCCTAGTAGTGTTTTCATAAATAGTAGTTAAAGTCTTTAAGGACTTTATCCACAAATTCCTCCAAGTCTATTTGGATAACTGGATAGTATATGATTTGTTCAAGGACCATTGCACTAACCTTAAACTTATTCTTGAGAGTTTTTGAGTCTTAAAAATCTCATTAAACTTTAAAAAGTGGGTATTTATGACACCTTTTGGTGTGCTCCTAAGACACATTATTTGTAAGGAAGGACTCCTGGTAGATTTGATGAAGGTATCTATTATTCTTCACCTTCTAGTGCCAAATACTTAGTGTGAGGTATATAACTTATTATGCCACATGAGTTATTATAAAAAAATTATTTATGTTTATGCAGATATTTTTTCACCCCTAGAAAAACTTCTAGAGTAGAATGAGAATTTCATATGGACATGCTCTTCTAAGGAGGCCCTTGAAATGCTTAAGGAAAAGCTAGTAACTATTCCTATTCTCCAATTCCCAAATTGGACAAAGAAATTTCATGTCCATGTTGATGAATATAACATGGTCATTGGTGAAATTATTTCACAACTAGGTGAAGGTCACTTGGATCACCCAATCTACTTTACTAGTAAGAATCTCACACTAGTTGAAAGAGACTATTTGAATACAGAGTGTAAAGCACTGTCAATGGTCTACACTTTACAAAAGTTTAGATAGTACCTACTAGCCACTCCTTTTAATTTTTATATAGATAATGACACTTTGAATTATCCTTTTAATAAACTTATACTACATGGATGGATTTGTCACTAGATTATTTTGTTTTAAGAATTTTAGTTTTTGGTGATGGTAAAACTTGGGAAAGCTAATTATGGACTTGACCACCTTTCATAAATTGAGAATGGAGAACCACCATGAAACATAGATTATGATATTATTGATGTATATATTTTATATGCTACATGTTTTCCTAAAGAATTGAAAGACATTGTGGCATTCCTGACCACTAGTTATGTGCTTGATTGTCTCACCTCACAAGAAAAAATGCAACTCATGGTTCATACTGCACCTTTTCATCTTATAATAGGTGATATTTAAAAAATGGGCCATGAAAAATTTCTTCAACTTTATATAATGCAACATGAGTTCTTTAAGGTACTTTGCAAAGTTTAGGAAGGTATTATTGGTGCATACTATGTTAGAAGGCTACCACACGAAGGTTCTGCTAGCTAGATTATGATGACCAAATCTATTCGAAGATGCTAAATCATATGTTAATAAATGTGACCTATGTTAAATGAGTAGGAAAACCTAATCAAAGAGATGATATGTCTCTATGACCCATCCCTTTTTAGAAACCCTTTAAAAAGTGGGATATTAATTTTATTGGTCCCATCACTCTGATAGGACAACAAACAAGTTCTCAATACATCATTATAGCAACTATCTTATTCATTGGGATAAATCCAAATGAAAAAAGGATTATACTGATGATACTAGTATGAGGTTCATCTAGGAAAATATCATAACTTAGTTTAGATGTCCCTTGAGTTTTACTAGTGATCGTATAACTCACTTTTTGAATAAATAATTCACATTTTATAGTTGAGTTCATAATCATACATCACAAAACAACCCAATATAAATCATAAGCCAATTAAACTATTAAGGATTTAAAAAAAGTCCTAGGTACCACCTTGACAAATATTTGTAACAATGGCCAAATGGATTGGGATGATAGGGTATCTACAATTCTATGGGCATACTGAACAACCTACAAGTGCCTAAATAAAATAATGCAATTCAACTTGGTGTATGGCAAGGAAGTAGTCCTAACAATAGATTTCTTGGTACAATCTTTATGTATCACATTCATAGAACAAATCAATGAAGAATCATCTTTAAAATCATGCCTACTCACTTTACTATAACTTGATGAGGCTTGATTCCTCACAGATTAGAGGCAGGATCTAGAAAAACACAAGAAGGCATGGCATGATTTCCATATTAAGAACAAAACATTTTCTCCAAGAATGAAGGTCTTGTTTTAGAATTCTAAGTTTTCATGCCACCCAAGAAAGCTTCACATATACTAAGATGGCCCTTTCTTAATACATAGCATTATACCTATTAGAACATGTCAGTTGCAAAGGATGGATAGTTAGTTCCTTTTTGGGAACTCTAATAGAAGCTAGCTTAGGCCATATTTCACTTTGGAATAGCTAAAGCTTGTGTAATCAATAAGGATTATGCCATTAGTTTAGAATTTATTTATTTTAATAAAAGTGTTGCCTTTATTACACATAAAATTCCTTTTTTGAAATTTTGTTTTCTATGTTTGTGTTCTTTTCATGGAGGAAAATGACATGTTTTAGAGTGGGGTAGGAAGTCATGTTTAAAAATGAAAATGTGAAAAGAACAAAAGTTAATTAGGTGCATGAGTTACATAGATGTTCAAGTTATTAAGGGTAGGTAATGTGTTAAGGCATGTGAGTGATTTAAGGCATGATGAGGGTAAGGTGCTTACCATAAGTTATAAATTTAAAAGAGAGAACTATCTCTCACCTCACAAAAATTTAGGACATAGTTGTCATCCACTTCAAAGAAAGGCAAGAGATGGGGCTTTCCATTAATGTAGAAAGAATAATTATGGTAAAAACATGCAAATGGCATGATGGGATAATATTGTTAATGCTTTAATTTCAAAAAGAAAGTATCTAATTATGGTGGCCGTTAAATATATACATTAAATGCCATGAAGTGATGGGTGACTAAAAGGCATTAATGATGGTAAACCCATCTTAGAGCCTATAAATAGGCAAGTTAAACCCACTTCATACTTTACTTTGCATTCCTTTTTTAATTAATAGAGTTTTAGATCAAATGACTACTAGAGCCAAAGATCAAGAGACTATGAGAGCTGAGTCAATCAAATCCTGAGTAAAGAAAAGAGGTGTCATATCCTTAACAAACCACACAAGTCAATACCATGTTGAGAAGAGAGATTCCAAGTCTACTTTCCATGGAAAAGCTTTAGTTTCAAAAGTTTTAGGTTGTATGTCCACCATTAAAGGGTACTTAATCTCAAAAATTTGAAGCAATGATTTATAACCATGTATTCCTTTGGAAATGTTACATGGCCACATGTTAACCTTCAAGCTCTTCAAAGTGTAATTTGGCCTTAAGAAAAAGGCCAATAGACTTGAGACCTTGTCAACAATACCTAAAGAAGAAGAGGTGAGCAGAGGAAACTCAGCTCTAATTAGGGAAGAGACCCTCGAAGAATAAGTGTAGCACCCAAAAGAACAAGTACAGAGTACAAGAGGAGAAGAGGAATAAAGAATGAAAGAAGTAAAGGAAAGTACGATGAGAAAAGCAAAGCAAGTGCAGTCATCTTCAATGTAGAAAGCTCAATCATCCCCATACCTATCTTTATTTATTGAAGAGATGTAATATCTATATTTTATGTTATGAATGGATAACTGGGTCTCTAAGGTCTCCACTTATACTATTTTTGACTACAATCATCTCTAACCTAGGAACAAGGTTGAGCTCCAAAATTATTATTGGGTAGAGATTAATAACACTAAGAACAAACTGGTATATGATCTCATAATCTTCAACCATCTAGATGTTATAAGATTATTCTAGCTATTTAATGTACCATATTTTGATAGTCCCATAGAGGTAGTTTAATTACTCCTATTTCATGTCCATGAGGATTATATCTACCTCACTAGGCATAGCATGAAGATCATTCCTAAAATAATTAGCAAGGTCATGGTGCTATAGTTCTTGGGATTAAGTGTAATTAATGACTTGGTAGATATTGAGGAGATGCAAAAGACCACCATGTCATTGATGTATCAAAATAAGGGGCATGCCATGCACATCAATAACCTCTAAGATCCCACCTTTTAGGTTGCAATGTGGATCATCTTAACTAAGATTAGAGGGACTAATCATTAGAAAGAGGTGGACATGGCACACCTCTACATTGCTCATCAGGTCTCGCAAGGGATGAAGTAAAACTAGGCCATGTATTTCACCTAAAGGATTCTTGAAGATGTAGAGAGGACCCATCAAGATCCAAATTATAGATTTTCATGGGGGTAAATCCTCCTTTTATTGGTTTTTGAGGAAATTGGGGTACCAAACTATAGTTATGGAATGCTAAAGTAGGTGTACCTTCCCATGTACAAGTCCCCCACTAAGCACTACAAAGTGTTCACTTACCCTATCAACATCACCCTCTCATATAAGATCAAGATGAGGAACTGGATTGATGGTATGAAGGTAGAATTTGGGGATGAGTGTCACGTTCCCAAGGACTTACCCCCTCTAGTTGCAAAATTGGCATAATTTACTATAAAGCAACACTTCTCCCTCATGCATATTTGAATGAACCCATTCAAAGATCTCTCAACATGCATAGACTTCATCAATGAGATATATGATGCATATCATATCATCTTATAGGATGAAAGGATAGACATAGAGATTCACACCCTGTAAAATTTATCTATTTATCCAAATAAGAAGGCCTATGTGGAGAAGATGGAGATATACTTTACCAATATACATGTCAAGAAAACATTGGTTAGGTATAAAATTCATTAACTATTATATATCTTGTACCCCTGAAAGAACCCATAAGGTAGATACCCTAAGGAGAAACTTCCTTCAGTGTCACCTCTAAAGAATAAGAAGCATTCAGATGTGGGCACTAGCACAAGTGGGCACCATACCACCTAGAAATGATAAAATATTGTAGAGATGTAGTCTTCTAAACTCACAAAATCCCATCCCTCTATGCCATCTCCACCCTACATTTCACCATCTCCACAATCATCCCCATCTCTCCCTCACACTTCTCCATCTCCTCTACACTCTTCACCTTCATACTTTTCGCTTCCCCACCCTTCATCTCCTAAGCTTACTTCCCCTCTTTCTCCACCATCTTCTCCACCTCCACCTCTAACTTCTCCACCCCCACCTTCTCTACTTCCACCATCTCCCCCAAGTGCTTCTACTACAAGAGCTACCTAATAGTAGCCCCCAAGGCAAGTACCTCAATAGTAATTTCTTGAGGTAATGTCCATATCTTAGGTTTAGATTTTGAGAAAACTTCCTCCCTAGTGTGAGAGTAAAAAACCACCTTTGATGACTTCTTGTTGTAAATTGAAACACACTACAATTAGTGGGATGGTGAAGAATAAATAAGAATGGACACTGGTGGCCATTAGGAGGCTGAGATTGAGCATGACATTAGTAAAGGGAAGGGACTGATTGAGACCTTAGAAGAGCATGATGAAGGGGTGATTGATAATATGCACAAATGTTATTAGTTCGATGTTCAAGAAAATATTATTTATCTTGGCTGCACTTCATCCCCAAAGAGGTAACTCAAGAAATAATGAAGAAAGTGTCCTTCCTACTTGATAGTTATAATGAGGAGTGTGAGTTTGAACTCCCATAAGATAGACTTTCCTTGGGCCCAAATGCTCCATCACTATTGAAACCATAGTGCATAGATCCCAAAATGAACTCCCCTCTTCTAGCAAGCATTGTATTTTTTAAGTTAGGCATGGAAATTACATGCTAGGGTATTTGTTTAGATTTTGATGTACACACATATAAAAGGAAACATGCCAAAGTTGTAGTTATGCATAATAAATAAGTTTCAAAGAAACAAGCACTCAATAAGGAAATGGCCATATTAAAACATATCTAAGAGGACACATAGGCAAAATTAAGGGTCTTAAACCTTTATAAAAAAAATTTGGTAGAAGACCCAATGGTAGCAGATGGTGTAGCCCTTAATGGGGATGTCATAGGAAAGTTGGAGACCCTAGTGGAACTACTTCTCAAACAATGCCAGGAGCAACACGTACCAAAAGATGAGGGGTTAGAGTTAGCTTGATAGTTTACTATGGCCATCGACATCTAAAAACACACAATGAAAAGAGTTGGGGAGGTTATCCCCATTTTGGATGGAATTTTTGCATGGATAACACATCCTAATAAAGTCTTGGAGGCTTGGCTCTAGGTTAGAGAAGCCTAGAGGTAGTAGCTAGTTGAGGTTGCACTCTTAATAAAAATCCATGCCAAACATGCAAAATCTTTTAGGGATGTAGAGATGATGGAGGACACCATTATTAAACATCATCAACAACTAAATATGAATTTGGTAGCCCTTCAAGGATAGGTTGACAAGGAAGACTCTACACTTAAAGACATCTAGAATGATACCACCACATCCTTGGATGAATAGGTCAAGAAGGCCGATAAGACCCACAACCAACATGAGGAGATAAATAAATCAAAGGAGACCATATAATAAATAATTGCAAAAGTTCTAGAGGCATTATCACATTGGGACAATTTGAAAAAGGAGATTGACTAGTTTAGGCCTGAATTTTTAGAGGATGCTAGCATGGCTTAGTCTAGGATGGACTAAGAGCATAGTGTGGGGTGATGTTGGCCCCAAAATTTTAACCAAGTGTTATTCCATTTTGGCATGAAACTAGCATGACACAAAAGGACTAGGGTGAGGGAGGACAATGGTGTAGGAGAACAATGGTGAGTAAGGACCATGGTGTAGGAAAACCAAGGTGTGGAATGACCATGACAGAAAATTGATAGGCACAGAAGCACCATGGTGCTAAACCTAAGGGGTACAAAAGGAAAATAGAGTGAAACAAATAACATGAGAGGACCTAGTGAGAATAAAATGAGCCTTGAGGAATTTAAGGACATAAAATTTGGAATAAAATCAAAAGACTAGGAGAGTGCATTGGAAGTGGGAGCAATTGGAAGAACAACTCATACAAGTTATTCCAACCTTATTGATATGAAGTTTTGTATGAGCTCACAAGGAGAGTAAGACATGGTAATATTGATAGAATAAAGAGAGATGATATAGGGGGCACAAATGACTATATCTTTAGGAAGAATGGATTGTTAAGAGCCACAAATCTCAGTCTATTAAGAGTTTTTAAGCTGAATCTTCATGCCATTAATGACTTTAAACACTTGGTCAAGGTAAAACAAGTATAAATACCCCTATTTTAAATCATTATAGAGATAAATAATGGATGGATGGATGAATTCAAGAATAATATTATGCCAAACCTTTAATTGTAAGCTTAATATATGACATAACACGTTATATCAATTTGTGTTACTATTATAAGTTATGGTAAGAACTAATTATTGACTTTTATGTGAGAGATGCCTTATCTTCTTTTATTTTATATGAACTTAAAACTAATAGAATATGACTATAAATTGCATGATGATATAATTGAACCTATAAATCATAGGATAAAAGTAGTATTTTTATGATTTTATATAATATTGACTTAATTGATATAAAGAGAATAATATGAACAAGTTATCCAAACTATGCAACAAAAATTATAAGAACTGGTCCTTTGCAATGAGCTTCAGGTGAGCGTGTAAGACCCAAATATTATGTGAAAGGGCCAAAATGTTAAATTGTTAGGCTAGAGATTGACACCATAGGTGGAATTGACTAAAATAACCCAACACTAAAGCTTAATTTTTTTTTAATAATTTTAAGATCTAAAAATTCAAACTTTATATACATTTTTTATAATGCATTGCAACTTTGAAACTTGAATGATATCTAATACCAAAACTCAAATAGTTTTGAATGTATTTAAGATACAAAGATTCAAACTTTATGTGTTTTTTTCATAATGCATCACAACTTTAAAACTTGAATTTATTGTAATACTGAAATTTAAGTGGTTTTGAACGTGTTTAAGATCTAGAGATTCAAACTTTATTTGTGTTTCTCATGATGCATTGCAACTTTGAAATTTGAATGATGTAATAACAAAGCTTATGTTGTTTTGAATGTATTTGAGATACAAATATTAAAATTTTGTGTGCATTTACCATAATGCATCACAACTTTTAAATTTGTATGATATGTTATTAATATCAAAGCTTAAATAGTTTGGAATGTGTTTAAGATCCAACAATTCAAATTATGTGCATTTCTCATAATGCATCTATATTTAAAAATTAAAGAGATATTTAACACCAGAGCTTAAATATTATTTAAAATGTTAAAGTTTCAAAGACATAAACTTTATGCACATTTCTCATAATTCGTTAAAACTTTAAAATTTAAATGACATGTAATACTGACGTTTAAGCTATTTTAACATGTTTAATATCCAAAGATTCAAATTTTATTTGCATTTCTCATAATGTATCACAACTTTAGAATTTGAATGACATATAATATTAAAGTTTAAGCATTTTTAATGTGTTTAAAATCCAAAAATTAGAACTTTATGGACATTACCCATGATGCATTGTAACTTTAAAATTTAAATGATATATAATATTAAAACTTAAGCAATTTTGAACATGTTTAAGATCCAAATATTTGTACTTTATGAATGTTTCTCATGATCTATCATGAATTTGAAATTTGAATTACATGTAATATGGAAGTTCCATAAGTTTTGAATGTGTAGAAAATATTCAAATTTTTTGTGCATTTTTCATGATGTATCATAACCTTGAAATTTGAATGATATGTAATATAAAAGTTTAAGTGGTTCTAAACATATTTAATATCCAAAGATTGAAAATTTTATGCATGTTTGTAATGATGCATCAAAAGTTTGAAAATTGAATGATATGTAATACTAAAGCTTAAGATGTTTTAAATCAAATTTTATGATTTTTTCATGATGAATTACATTTTTTAAATTTGAATGTTATGTAATACGAAGGTTTAGGAAGCTATAAATATGTTTAAGATCCAAAGATTTAAAATTTACGTGTATTTTAGTTTAATGCATCATAACTTTGAAATTTCAATGATATGTAATATCGAAGCTTAAGTAGTTTTGAACATGTTTAAGATGTAAATATTCAAACTTTATGGATGTTTATCATAATGCATAAATTTTTTGAAATGTTAGTGTATTGCAAAACCAAATTTTAAGTGGTTTTGAACATGTTTAAGAATCAAAAATTCAAACTTATGCGCATTTATTATGATTCATCGCAACATTGAAATTTGAATGATATGCAATACCAAAGATTAAATAATTTTAAACATGTTTAAGACCCAAATATTTGAAATTTATGCTCGTTTTTCATCATCCATCACAACTTTGAAATTTGAATGATATATAAAACTGAAGCTTAAAAAGTTTTGAATGTGTTTAAGATCTAAAGATTCAAAATTTATATGCATTTCTTATAATATATCACAACTTTGAAATTTGAATAATATATAATATTGAATCTTAAGCAATTTTGAACATGTTTAAGATCAAAATATTCAAAATTTATGTAAATTTTACATAATGCATCACAACTTTGAAACTTGAATGTATTGTAATAACAATTTGTAATCAATTTTGAATGTGTTAAAGATCTAAATATTTGAATTTTATACATGTTTATCATAATTTATTACAATATTAAAATTTAAATTATATGTAATACAAAATCTTAAGTGGTTTTGAACATGTTTAAGATCTAAATATTCAAGTTTAATGTACATTTCTCATGATGCATTACAACTTTGAAATTTTAATGATATGTAATACTAAAGTTTAAGTGGTTTTGAATGTGTTTAAGATTAGAATATGCAAATTTTATGCATATTTCTCATGATAAATCACAACTTTTAAATTTGAGTGATATGTAATACTGAAGCTAAAGTAGTTTTGAACATGTTTAAGATCCAGAGATTCAAACTTTATATGCCTTTCTCATGCTACATTATAAAATTTTAAAATTAAAAAATATGAAATATTGAAGATTAAGTGGTTTTGAATGTTTTTAAGATCCAAAAGTTCAAAATTTATGCACATTTCTCAGAATGCATATCAAATTAAAAAATTTAATGATATGTAATACTAAAGCTTAAATAGTTTGGAACATGTTTAAGATATAAAAATTCAAGATTTTTGTGTGCTTGTCATAACACATCTCAATTTTTAAATTTGAATGATATGTAATACTAAATATTAAGTGGTTTTGAACATGTTTAAGATCTAAATATTTGAATTTTATGAGAATTTTTCATAATGCATCACAACTTTGATATCTGAATGATATGTAATACCAAAATTTGAGCAATTTTGAATGTGGTGAAGATAAAAAGATTCAAACTTAATGTGAATTTATCATAATGTATGACAAATTTAAATTTTTTATGATATGTAATACCAAAGATTAGGTGGTTTTGAATGTGTTTAAGATGCAAAAATTCAAATTTTATGTCTATTTCTCATGATGCATCATGATTTTGAAATTTGAATGATATGTAATATCAAAGCTTAAGCAGGTTCAAACGTGTTTAAAATATAAATATTAGATATTTATGTGAATTTCTCATGATGCATCACAAGTTTGAAATTTTAATTATATATAATACTGAAGCTTAAGTAGTTTTGAACATGTACCAAAGATTCAAACTTTATGTGAATTTTTCATGATTCATCACAAGCTTGAAATTCGAATGAGATGTAATATCAAAGATTAAGTGGTTTTAAACATGTTTAAGATCCAAATATTTAAAATTTGTGAAAATTTATCATGGTTAATCATTAATTTAAAACTTGAATGATATGTAATACTGAAGATTAAGTAGTTTTAAATGTATTTAAGATTCAAAGATTTGAACTTTATGTTAATTTTCTTATGATACATCACATATTTAAAATTTGAATGTTATGTAATACCAAATCTTAAGAGGTCTTGAATATATTTAAGATCCAAAGATTTAAAATTTACATGCATTTTTCATGATGCATTGCAACAATAAAATTTGAATGATATGTAATACTAAAGCTAAAGTAATTTTGAACATATTTAAGATCCAAATATTGAAACTATAAATGAATTTATCAAGATACATCACAACTTTAAAATTTGAATGATATATAATATTAAATATTAATAAGTTTTGAAATGTGTTTATGATCCAAATATTTGAACTTTATATGCATTTCTTATAATGCATCACAACTTTGAAATTTGAACATTATCTAATACCAAAGCTTAAGAAATTTTGAATGTATTTAAGATCTAAAGATTCAAACTTTATTTTTCTTTATCATAATGAATCAAAAATTTTAAACTTAAAAATATTGTAATACCAAAGGTGAAATGGTTTTGAACATGTTTAAGATTCAAAGATTCAAATTTTATGAGTCTTTCTCATGATGCATCATAAAATTTCAAATTTGAATGATATGGAATACCAAAGATGAATTAGTTTTGAACGTGTTTAAGATCTAAAGGTTTGAACATTAAGAATGTTTTTCATAATGCATCATAACTTTGAAATTTTAATGATATGTAATATTTAAATTTAAGCAATTTTCAACGTGTTTAAGATCTAAAAATTCAAAATTTATGCACATTTCTTATGATGCAACATAATTTTGAAATTTGAACATTATGTAATACTAAATATTAAGTAGATTTGAACATGTTTTAGATTAAGGTAAAAATAGGTTTTGAAGGGACCCCAAAACCCTTTAACAGAATCAAGATGGATAAAGCATTACCATGCACTAGGCAAAGCCAGCCTAAAACCTACTAAAAAGTAGCAACAAAAATAGGTTATACAAGGATAACCTCAAAATTCAGTAAACAAACAACCCCCTAATATCCCAAGAAATGCTCTAATATCTATTTTAGGGCTAAAATCCAGAATATTTGCCTGTCTGCCATTAGCAATATTCTGCATACTTTCTAGCTCTTTAGTTTTCCTTATGAATCTTCTTCTGTGTTCGTCAAGAGAACCAATATCCAGTTTCACCTTAAGATGTTGTTCATCTCTTTTTACGACTTTATCCCAAGTAGAAACAAGATGTTTTGCCTTTATTTGTTGGTCTTGTTTACTGCTTCTAGTTTTTACTCCCTTAGTATTCATTTTTTTCCACCCCTTTTTCTTTGGTTTAAAATGTGCTTTAAATTTTCTCCATTATAATTTGCATGAAGCTCATCCAAAGGGATATCATTATCAGCATGAATCTCCCTAGACTGAGAAAGAAGATTATCTCCCTCTGCTGAATTATTTATAGTTTCAGCCAATATTTCTCCTTCTTCTAGTATAGTGTTGTCATCAGCATCTCCCCATCACTCTTCTATCCTTTGATAGCAAATGATTTATCTTGATAAATCCATCAAATCATCTGTTCTTTGTATAGGGATTTTAATATCTACTTGTAGTCCATTTCCTTCTTTCTCCAAATTTTCTTTCTCAAAAGAGAACTCTTTAACGCCTCAGTATGTGGAGCTTTAGGCTCTTCAAAAGAAGGCTTTTTATCCGCCTCATCATCTAAATCTTTAGAATCTTTGTTATTATTTTGTTCTTGTCTATGATCTTCCTTGAGTTTCCATTCTTTCTTATGCTAAATTTTTTTCCCATCCAAAACACCACTCAGAAGAGTTTTGCTTTTGGACGGACAGTTTTTAACGAAGTGCCCCTATTTGTTACAAGCATAACAAGAATTAGGCAAATCTTCAAAAAAAATCTCTTGAGTTTTTTTGCCTAGCTTGGATATTATATCAACTTTTTTTGGGAGGTGATTCAGATCTGCCACTTTAACATAAAGTCTGGCACTTTGAAGTTTGGATCTGAAAGCTGTAGCTTTATCCACCTCCACAAGTTCACCAAAAGAATTGGCAATACCTTTAAAAATATCCTCGTGCCAAAACTCTAAAGGGAGTCTAGGAAGTCTAACCTAAATGGGAGTGGTTGAGAAAGAAGAATCTGATAGATCCATGTTGGGCTCCCTATTTTTAATAGTAAGAGAAAATTTATCAAAAGTCCATGATCCTCCATGCAGAACCATATTCATGTCTTCCTTGTAGTTGAAGATAAATGAGAAGAAACCATTCAGCATTGGTGCCATTTCTATCTCTCCTTGAATTACCCATTTCTTTTTAACCATTTTTTTAAGAGATTCTAGATCTGGTCTTGCTCCTAAAAATTTACCCACTAGGGTGAAATCCATGGAAGACATAGCAAAATCTATTAAAGGATCTGGAATAAATACTTGTAACTCACCTTCCTCCCAGCAAGATTTAGCAGTCATCAGTGGGAAAAGAGATTTTCCATTGGGTTTCTTGCCAAACAGAGATGACCACTTCTTTTGTTTTGTATACTCTGCCTTCAGAACTTTTGAAGATTTTTTCTTATTAAAATGCACATTATCTTTCTTCTTTTCAGGCTCTTACCCCAACACAACAGGAGTAAAATCCAGATGGGAGACACAGATCCCACAGAAAGGATCAGAACTACTTGACAATTTTCCATTATTTATATTAGCGACATATTCTGCCCTAAATTTTTTTCTTACACCTCTTGCCATCCCTCTAAGGTCTGTACCTACTGCCTGGTTCTCCATAACTAGTTTTTCACTTGCCTTCAAACTTGCACTCTCCACATTTGATAGGGTACCTTCAATCTATCACCCAGAAAATTCAAATTTTGGGTGCGCTTCTAGTGCATCCCGTCTATACATTCGTTGCCAAGCGCTGAGTTATTTGGTTTTCATGGATTTAAACATGTTTAATATTCAAATATTTAAAATTTATTGATGTTTGTCATGATTCATCACAACTCTAAAAGTGGAATGATATGTAATACTAAAGCTTAAGAAGTTATGAACACATTTAATATCTTAATATTCAAAGTTTATGCAAGTTTATCTTGATGCATCACAACTTTAAAATTTCAATGATATGTAATACCAAAGCTTAATAAAATTTTAAGGTATTTAATATCTAAATATTCAAAATATACATATTAATCACGATGTATTATAACTTTGAAATTGAAATGATAGGTAATATCAAATCTTAAGCGATTTTAAAGTTGTTTAAGATCCAAAGATTTAAATGTTATGTTTATTTCTCATGATGCATCACAAGTTTAGAGTTTGAATAATATGTAATACCAAATATTAACAAATTTTTAATGTGTTTAGGATCATAATATATAAACTTTATTCATATTTTTCATGATGCATCTCACCTTGAAATTTGAATGATATGTAATACTAAAATTTAAGTGGTTTTGAATTTGTGTAAGATCCAATAATTCAAACTTATGTGAATTTTTCATGACACATCACAACTTTGAAATTTTCATATCTAATATTGAATCTTGAGTAGTTTTGAACATTTTTAAGATCTAAAGATTCAAATTTTAAGCACATTTTTCATGATGCATCACAACTTTTAAATTTGAATTATATGTAATATAAAAGTTCAAGTGCATGGTTTTAAATGTGTTTAAGATGCAAAGATTCAAAAAATTTGTGTATTTATCATGATGAATCAAAAATTTAAAATTTTAATGATATGTAATACTGAAGCTTAAACAATTTTGAAGGTATTAAGATTGAAAGATTTGAATTTTATTCATATTTCTTATGAATCATCACATCTTTGAAATTTTAATGATATATAATATTGAATCTTATGAAGTTTTTAACATGTTTAAGATCTATATATTTAAAATTTATATGAATTTATTATAATGCATCAAAACTTTGAAATTTTAATGATATGTAACACTAAAGTTAAAGTAGTTCTGAACATGTTTAAGATCTAAATATTCAAACTTTATACACATTTCTCATGATGCATTGTAAAATTTTAAAATTAGATAATATGTAATTTTGAAGATTAATAAGTTTTGAACGTGTTTAAGATCTAAAGGTTTATTATTTACACACATTTTTCATAATGCATCACAAATTTAAAAATTAAATGATATGTAATACCAAAGCTCAAGTTGTTTTAAACATGTTTATGATATAAAGATTCAAAAAAATTATGTACTTCTCATAATGCATTGCAACTTTGAAATTTTAATGATATGTAATAGTAAAACTTAAATGGTTTTAAATATGTGTAATATCTAAATATTCAAATTTTATGAATATTTCTCATAATGCATCACAACTTTGAAATTTAAACGATATGTAATACCAAAGTTTGAGTTGTCTTAAATGTGGTTAAGATACAAAGATTTAAACTTAATATAAATTTATAATAATACATAACAAATTTAAAATTTTAATGATATGTAATATCGAAGCTTATGTGGTTTTGAATGAAGATCTAAATATTCAAATTTTATGCATATTTCTCATGATTCTTCATAACTTTAAAATTTAAATGATATGTAATATAAAAGGTTAAGTAGATTCAAACATGTTTTAGATATAAAGATTAGAGATTTATGTGAAATTATCATGATGAATAAAAAATTTTAAATTTAAATTATATGTAATAATAAAGATTAAACAATTTTGAACATGTACCAAAGATTCAAATTTTATGTGTATTTCTCATGATGCATGGCAACCTTGAAATTTGAATGAGATGTAATATCAAATCTTAATTGGTTTAAAACATGTTTAATGTCTAAATATTTAAAATTTCTAAATATTTATCATGATGAATCATAAATTTGAAACTTGAATGATATATAATACTAAATCTTAAGCAGTTTTGAATATATTTAAGATTCAAACTTTATACTTATTTTCTTATGATACATTACATATTTAAAATTTTAATGATATGTAATACTAAAGGTTAAGAGGTTTTTAATGTGTTTAAGATCCAAATATTTATAATTTATGTACATTTGTCATGATGCATCACAACATTGAAATTTGAATGATATGCAATATAAAAGCTTAAGCAATTTTGAACATATTTAAAAACTAATGATTTAAACTATATTTGCATTTCTTATGATGCATCACAATGTTAAAAATTTAATGATATAGAATTCTAAATATCAATAATTTTTTAATGTGTTTAAAAGTCATATATTTTAAATTTTTACACATTTCTTATAATTCATCACAAATTTGAATGATATCTAATACAAATGTTTAAGCAATTTTGAATGTATTTAAGATCTAAAGATTCAAGATTTATGCATGTTTCTCATAATGAATCATAAATTTGAAACTTAAATGTATTTTAATACCAAATGTTAAATTTTTTTTAACATGTTTAAGATTCAATGATTCAAACTCTATGCGCATTTCTTATGATGCATCACAAAATTTTAAATTTGAATGATATGTAATACCAAAGATTAAGTAGTTTTGAACATGTTTAAGATCTAAAAGATTGAAATTTAAACACATTTCTCATTATGCATCATAACATTAAAAATTGAATGATATGTAATACTAAAATTTAAGTAGTTTTAAATGTGTTTACGATATAATGATTTATAATTTTTGTGCATTTCTCATGATAAATCACAAATTTTAAATTTTAATGTTATGTATATTAAAAATTAAGTGGATTTGAACATGTTTCATATCTATATATTTATAATTTATGCATGTTTGTCATGATGCATTACAACATTGAAAATAGAATGATATGCAATACTTAAACATAAGCAATTTTGAACATGTTTAAAATCCAGGGATTCAAGTTTTATGCAAAATTTTATTAATGCATCACAACTTTAAAATTTGAATGATATGTAATACCAAATGTTAAGGAGTTTTTTTTGTGTTTAAGATCCAAATATTTAAAATTTATGCATATTTATCATGATGCACTACAAAAATAAAATCTCAATGATATGTAATATCAAAGCTTAAAACATTTTAAAGTTATTTAAGATACAAAAATTTGAAATTTATGCACATTTCTTATGATGCATCACAACTTTGAAATTTAAATAATATGTAATACCAAAGATTGATTGGTTTTCAATGTGTTTAAGATCAAAAGATTCAAACTTTATTTACACTTATCATGGTGTATCACAACTTTAATAATTGAATGATATGTAATACCAAAGCATAAGAGATTTTGATTTTGTTTAAGATCTAATAATTCAAACTTGTTGAAAATTTATTATGACACATCACAACTTTAAAATTTTAATGATATGTAATATTAAAGATTAAGTAGTTTTGAACATGTTTAAAATCCAAAGATTCAAACTTTATGCATATTTCTTATTATGCATCACAACTTTGAAATTTGAATGATATATAGTACTAAATCTTAAGTACATGATTTGAACATGTTTAAGATGCAAAGATTTAAACCTTGTGTGCATTTCTCATGATGCATCACAATTTTTAAATTTTAATAATATGTAATACTAAAGCTTAAGAAATTTTGAAGGTGTTTAAGATCATAATATTTGAACTTTATGCACATTTTTCATGATGCATCACAATTTAAAAATTTGAATGATATAAAATATTAAATCTTAAGAAGTTTTGAGAATATTTAAGATATAAAATTTTGAACCTTATATGCATTTGTTATAATGCAACACAACTTTCAAAATTGAATGATATCTAATATTGAAGCTTAAATAGTTTTGAACGTATTTAAGATCTAAATATTTAAAATTTACATGCATTTCGCATAATACATCGCAACTATAAAACTTTAATTTATTATAATAATTAATCTTAAGTAGTTTTTAATGTGTTTAAGATCCAAATATTCAAATTTTATGTGTATTTCTTATAATGCATTGTAATTTTAAAAATTAAATGATATATAATACCAAAGCTTAAAAAAATTTGAATGCGTTTAAGATCTCAATATTCAAACATTATGCACCTTTATCATGATGCACAACTTTAAAATTTGAATTATATGTAATACAAAAGATTAAATGGTTTTGAACTTATTCAAGATCCAAAGATTTAAGCTTTATACGCATTTCTCATAATGTATTACAAAATTTTAAATTTGAATGAATGTAATATTTAAGTTTAAGCAATTTTGAATGTGTTTAAGATCCAAAGGTTCAAATTTTATGCATATATATCATAATGCATCACAACATCAAAATTTTAATGATATGTACTACCAAATATTAAGAAGTTTTAAATGTGTTTAAGATCCAAAGATTCAAAATTTATACATATTTCTCATGATGTATCATAGATTTTAAATTTTAATGATATGTAATACCTAAGCTTAAGTGGTTTCAAATGTTTTTAAGATCTAAAGGTTAGATATTTATGCATATTTCTCATGATGCATCACAACTTTGAAATTTGTATCATATGTAATATCGAAGCTTAAGTAGTTTTGAACATGTAACAAAGATTCAAACTTTATGTGTATTTCTCATGATGCATTGTAACCTTGAAATTTGAATGATATGTAATACTAAACTTTAAATAATTTTAGATGTGTTTAAGATCCAAAGATTTAAAATTTATGCATATTTCTCATGATGCATCATAACTTTAAAAATTGAATGATATGTAATATCGAAGCTGAAGAATTTTTGAATATATTTAAGATTCAAAGATTTAAACATTATGCTTATTTTTTTATGATGCATCACATATTTGAAATTTGAGTGGTATGTTATACTAAAGCTTAAAAAAATTTATATACATTTAAGAACCAAATATTTGAATTTTAAGCATACTTTTCATGAGACATCACAACTTTGAAATTTAAATCATATGTAATACCAATGTTTAAATAATTTTAAATGTGTTTAAGATCCAAACATTCAAACTTTATGTGCATTTCACATGATGAATCACAACTTTTAAATTTGAATTATATGTAATGCTAAAGCTTAAATTTTTTTGAATGTGTTTAAGATATAAATATTTAAACTTTATATATATTTCTTATAATGCATCAAAAGTTTTAAATTTGAATGATATCTAATACCAAATCTTAAATTTTTTTAATGTATTTAAGATCCAAATATTTTAGCTTTATGCTTATTTCTAATAATGCATCACAACTTTGAAACTTGAATATATTGTAATACTAGAGATTGAGTGGTTTTAAACATATTTAAGATTTAAAGATTTAAAATTTATACATATTTCTCATGATGAAACACAAAATTATAAATTTGAATGATATGTATACCAAAACGTAAGTAGTTTTGAATATGTTTAAAATATAAAGGTTTGAACTTTAATCACCTTTCTCATAATGTATAGCAACATTTAAATTTTAATGATCTGTAATACCAAAGCTTAATTAGTTTTTAACATGTTTAATATCTAAATATTTTAACTTTATTCATGTTTCTAATAATGCATCACAAATTTAAAATTTAAATGTTATGTAATATTGAAGATTAAGTGGTCTTGAACATATTTAAGATCCAAAAATTTGAACTTAATACATGTTTTTCATGACGCATAACAACTTTGAAATTAGAATGATATATAATACTAAAGCTTAAGCTTGAACATGTTTAAAATCAAAAGATTCAAACTTTTTACAAGTTTCACATGATGAATCACAATTTTGAAATTTGAATGATATGTAATACCAAAGCTTAAGTAGTTTTGAAAGTGTTTAAGATGAAAAGATTCAAACTTTATGCATATTTATCATGATGTATTTGAACTTAAAAATTTGAATGATATGTAATATCAATGTTTAAGAAGTTTTGAAGGTGTTTAAGATCTAAAGATTCAAAATTTATGAAGGGTTTTCAAGGTCATCACAACTTTGAAATTTGAATGATATTTAATATCGAAGATTAAGTAGTTTTGTATGTATTAAAATCTAATGATTTTAACTTTATGCATGTTTTTCATGATTCATCACAAATTTAAAATTTGAATGATATGTAATACTAAAGATTAAATGGTTTTAAACATGTATAAGATCTAAAGATTTAAAATTTACATGAATTTTTCATGATGCATCATAATTTTAAAATTTAAGTAATATGTAATACAAAATCTTAAGTCATTTTGAACGTGTTTGAGATTCAAAGATTCAAACTTTGTGTGCATTTATCATGTTGCATTGTAACTTTGAACTTTGAATGATATGTAATACCAAACCTTAAGGATTTGAAATGTGTCTAAGATCCAAAGATTTAATCTTTATGCACATTTTTCATGATGCATCATAAGTTTTAAATTTGAATGATATGTAATATAGAAGCTTAAGTGGTTTTTTAGGTAATTTAGATCTAAAAATTCAAACTTTATGTACATTTATCATGATATATCAGAAGTTTGAAATTTAAATGATATGTAATAGAAAAACTTAATCAATTTTGGATTTGTTTGAGATCTAAAAAAAGAACCTTATGCATGTTTCTCATAATGCATCATAATTTTAAAATTTGAATGATATATAATACCTAAGTTTAAGCTATTTTAAACATGTTTAAGATATAAATATTATGTTTTTTATGCATGTTTATCATGATGCATAACATCCTTAAAATTTGGATGACATGTAATAATGAATCTTAAAAAAAAATTAAGCTGTTTAAGATCCAAAGATTCAAAATTTGTGTGCATTTATCATGATGCATTACAAATTTTAAATTTGGATGCTATGCAATACTAAAGTTTAAGGCATTTTGAGTTTAAGATTTAAAGATTCAAACTTTATGTACTTTTTTCATGATTCATTACAACTTTAAAATTGGAATGATATGTAATACTGAGGATTACATCATTTTAAACATGTTTAAGATCTAAAGATTTAAACTTTATACATATTTTTTATGATGCATTTCTCATAATGCATCATAACTTTGAAATTTAAATGATATGTAATAAATAAGTTTAAATGGTTTTCACAGTGTTTAAGATCCAAATATTTGAATTTTATGCATATTTATCATGACCCATCACAACTTTTAAATTTGATTGATAAGTAATACCAAATTTTAAGCATTTTAAAACATGTCTAAGATCCAAAGATTCAAATTTTATTCACATTTATCATGATGTATCATAAATTTTAATTTGTAATGATATGTAATATCAAATATTAAGTAGTTTTTAATGTGTTTAAGATCCAAGGATTTAAACTTTATGCATGTTTCCCATGATGTTTTTCAAATTTAAAATTTGAATGATATATAATACCGAAGCTTAAGTAGTTTTGAATGTGTTGAAGATTCAAAGATTCAAATTTTATGCCAATTTTTAATGATGCATCACAAATTTTAAGTTTGAATAAAATTTAATACCAAAGATTACAAAGTTTTGAATGTGTTTAAGATCCAATGATTTAAAATTTATGTATATTTTTTATGATGCATCACAAATTTGAAATTTGAAAGATATGTAATATTGAAGTGTAAGTGGTTTTAAAAATATTTAAGATCCAATTATTCAAATTTTACATGCATTTTTCATGATACATCATAATTTTAAAATTTGAATGATATGTATACCAAAACTTAAGTCATTTTGAATGTGTTTAAGATCAAAAATTTGAATTTTGTCTGCATTTCTCATGATGCATCATAAATTTAAACTTTGAATGATATGTAACACCAAAACTTAAAATATTTTGAATGTGTTTAAGACAAAAATATTCAAAATTTATGCATATTTAATATGATGCATCACAAGTTTTAAATTTGAATGATATCTAATAAATAGGATTATGTGGTTCTTAAGGTCTTTAATATAAATATATTCATTGCAAGTTTTTACGATGCATTACAAGTTTGAAATCTAAGTGATATGTAATAGAAAAAATTAAATAATTTTATATATGTTTATGATCCGAAAAATATAACTTTATGCACGTTTCTCATAATACATCAAAACTTTAAAATTTGAATGATATTTAATACTTAATTTTAAGTGGTTTTAAATGTATTTAAGATATAAATATTATGAATTTTATGCATGTTTATCATGATGCATAACATCTTTGAAATTTGGATGACATGTAATAATGAAGATTAAGAGGTTTTGAAGATGTTTAAGATCCAAAGATTCAAATTTTATATATATTTCTCATGATGCATCAAAAAATTTAAATTTGGATTATATGTAATATCAAAGCTTAAAACATTTTGAATGTGTTTAATATTTAAAGATTCAAACTTTATGTACATTTTTTATGATGCATTACAATTTTAAAATTTGAATGATATGTAATACCTAAGCTTAAGTGGTTTTGAATTTGTTTAAGATCTAATAATTCAAATTTTATGTACATTTCTCATGATGTATCACAACTTTGAAATTTAAATGATTTGTATTGTTTTGAATATGTATAAGATCTAAAGATTTGAACTTTATCTATATTTCTCATTATTCATTGAAACGTTAAAATTTAAATGATATATAATACCAAAGCTTAAGTGCACTTTTTTAAACTTATTTACGATGCAATGATTTAAATTTTATTTGCATTTCTCATGATGTATTGCAACTTTAAAATTTGAATGATATGTAATACCGAAACATAAATTGTCTTGAAGGTGTTTAAGATCTAAAAATTTAAACTTTATGCATATTTGTCATGACCCATCATAACTTTGAAATTTGAATGATAAGTAATACCAAAGCTTAAGTAGTTTTAAACATATTTAAGATCCAAAGTTTCAATCTTTACTCACATTTATCATGATGTATCATAAATTTTAAGTTTTAATGATATGTAATATCAAATATTAAGTAGTTTTGAATATATTTGATGGCCAAAGATTGAAAATTTATTCATGTTTTTCATGATGCATTAATAATTTGAAATTTTAATCTTATGTAATATCGAAGCTTAAGTGGTTTTAAATGTGTTAAAGATTCAAAGATTTAAATTTTATGCAAATTTCTCATGTTGCATCACAACTTTTAAATTTGAATAATATGTATTACTGAAGATTAAGTAATTTTGAATATGTTTAAGACTCAATGATTTATAATTTTTGCATATTTTTCATAATGTATCACAAATTTAAAATTCAAATGATATATAATACTAAAGTTTAAGTAGTTTTGAACATGTTTAAGTTCCAAAGATTCAAATTTTATATGCATTTTTCATGTTGCATCACAATTTTAAAATTTCAATAATATATAATACCAAAGTTTAAGTCATTTTGAATTTATTTAACATCTAAATATTCAAATTTTATGTGTATTTCTTATGATTCATCGTAACTTTGAACTGTGAATGATATGTAATATCAAAGCTTTAGGGGTTTTGAATGTGTTTAAGATCTAAAGATTCAAACTTTATACATATTTATCATGATGAATCACATGTTTGAAATTTGAATGATATGTAATATAGAAGTTTAAGTGGTTTTTATGGTCTTTAAGATCTAAAGATTTAAACTTTATGCACATTTCTCATGATGCATCAAAATTTTGAAATTCGAATGATATGTAATAGAAAAACTTAAGAAATTTTAGATGTATTTAAGATCCAAAAAATTGAACTTTATGCATTTTTCTCATAATGCATTAGAACTTTGAAATTTGAATGATATGTAATACCTAAGTTTAAACAGTTTTGAACATGTTTAAGATACAAAGATTGTGAATTTTATGCAAGTTTATCATGATGCATAACATTTTTAAAATTTGGATGACATGTAATAATGAATCTTAAGAGGTTTTGAAGGTGTTTTAAGATCCAAATATTCAAACTTTATATGCATTTTTCATGATGAATCACAAATTTGAAATTTGGATGATATGTAATACCGAAGCTTAAAGCATTTTGATGGTGTTTAAGATTTAAAGATTAAAAATTTATATACATTTTTCATGATGAATTGTAACTTTGAAATTTGAATGATATGTAATACTGAGGATTAAGTAGTTTAAAATGTGTTTAATATCTAAAGATTCAAAATTTACACATATTTCTTATGATGCATCACAACATTGAAATTTGAAATATATGTGATACTGAAGCTAAAGCAATTTTTAATGTGTTTAAGATTAAAATATTTAAATTTTGTACATATTTCCATGATGCATCATAACATTAAAATTTGAATGATATGTAATACTAAAGATTAATTATTTTTAACGTGTTTAAGATCTAAGAATTTGGACTTTATCTATATTTTTTTTGATGCATCATAACATTTAAATTTAAATGATATGTAATACAAAAGCCTAGTCAAATTTGAAGGTATTTAAAATCTAAACATCTAAATTTTATGCACATTTCTCATGATGCATCACAAAGTTAAAATTTATATGATATGTAGTGGTGAAGCTTAAGAAGTTTAAAATGTTTTTAAAATCCAAAAAGCTAAACGTTATTCTTAGTTATCATGATGCATCATAATTTTAAAATTTAAATGATATGTAACACTAAAGACTAAGTATTTTTTAACGTGTTTCAAAACCAAAGATTTGAGTATTATGTGTATTTATCATGAAACATTGTAAATTTTAAATTTGAATGATATGTAATAACAAAGTTTAATTAGTTATAAACATATTTAAAATACAAAGATTCAAACTATATATGTATTTCTTGTGATACATCATAACTTTGAAAATTGAATGATATATAATATTGAAGATTAAGTGATTTTAAAAGTGTTTAAGATCAAAAAATTATAAATTTATGCACATTTATAATGATGGATCACAACTTTGAACTTTAAATGATATGTAATATCGAATCTTAAGTGATTTTCAACGTGTTCAAGATTCAAAGATTTGAACCTTATATGTATTTTTCATGATGCATCATAACCTTAAAATTTGAATGATATATAATATCAAAATTTTGAATGTTTTATTTTGAATGCATTTATGATTCACATATTAGAAATTTATGTGAATTTATAATGATGCATCAAAATGTCAAAATTTAAATGATATGTAATACTGAAGCTTATGATGTTTTTAAGGTGTTTAAGATTTAAATATTTAAACTTTATGCAAGTTTATCACGATGCATCACAACATTGAATTTTGAATGATATGTAATACTAAATCTTAAGTAATTTTAAATTTGTTTAAGATTTAATGATTTAAACTTTATATGCATTTTTTAAAATGCATGAAAAAATTGAAATTAGAATGAGATGTAATACCAAAGTTTAAGCACATAGTTTTATACATGTTTAAGAATCAAAGATTCTAAATTTATGAGAATTTCTCATGATGCATTATAAATTTAAAATTTGAATGATAGATAATACTGAAAATTAAATGGTTTTAAAGGTGTTTAAAATCTAAAGATTAAAACTTTAAGCATGTTTTTCATGATGCATCTCAACATTAAAATTTGAATGATATGTAATACTAAAGCTTAAGCAGTTTTAAACATGTTTAAGATCCAAAGATTTAAACTTTATGTGCATTTATCATGATGTATTACAACTTTGAAATTTAAATGATATGTAATACTAAAGCTTAAATAGTTTGAAACATGTTTAAGATCCAAAGATTTGATCTTTTTAAAAATTTCTCATGATATATTGAAAATTTGAAATTTAAATGATATGTAATATCAAAACTTACATAAACTATTTTGAATATGTTTAATATCTAAATATTTAAACTTTATGCACATTTATTTTAATGAATCGCAACATTAAAATTTGAGTGATATGTAATACCAAATCTTAAGTAATTTTCAACATGTCTAAGTTTTAAAGATTTAAAATTTATGTATGTTTTTCATAATGCATCACAAATTTAAAATTTGAATGATAATTAATACTGAAGTTTATGTGGTTTTGATCATATTTAAAATCTAAAGATTTGAATTTTATATGCATTTATCATGATGCATCATAAATTTAAAATTTGAATGATATGTAATACCAAAGCTCAAGTAGTTTTGAACTTGTTTAAGATCCAAAAATTTGAATTTTAAGCATATTTTTCCTGATACATCACAACTTTTAAATTTGAATGATATATAGTACTAAATATTAACTAGTTTTAAAAATGTTTAAGATCTAGAGATTTGAATTTTATGTGCATTTTACATGATGCATCACAAATTCAAAATTTTAATGATATGCAATACTAAAGTTTTATTAGTTTTGAACATATTTAAGATTAAAAGATTCAATATTTATGCATGTTTTTCATGATGCATATCAATTTTTAAATTTAAATGATATGTAATACCAAAGCTTAAGTGATTTTAAACATGCTTATGATTCAAAGATTTGAATTTTATACATGATTCTAATGATTCATCACAACTTTGAAATTTGAATGATATTCTATATAGAATTTTAAGTGGTTTTTAATGTGATTAAGATCTAAATGTTCAAATTTTATTAGCATTTTCTCATAATAGATCGTAACTTTGAAATTTGAATGATATATAATACCAAAGCTTAAGTGATTTTGAATATGTTTAAGATCCAAATATTTAAAATTTATGCATATTTCTCATAATTCATCACAACTTTAAAAATTGAATGATATGTAATTATGAAGCTTAAGCAGTTTTGAACATGTTTAAGATTTAAAGATTTGAACTTTATGTGTATTTTTCATAATGCATCGAAACATTAAAATTTGAATGATTGTAATATTGAAGCTTCAGTGATTTTGAATCTTTTTAATATTAAATGATTTGAACCTTATATACATTTCTCAGAATGCATTGTAATGATATGTATTACCAAAGTTTAAGAGCTTCTTGAACATGTTTAATATCTAAAGATTCAAACTTTATGTATGTTTCTCATGATGCATTACAACTTTAAAATTTGAATGATATGTAATACTGAAGATCAAGTAGTTTTGAACATGTGTAAGTTCCTAAAAGTTTAAACTTTAAACATGTTTTTCATGATACATAACAAATTTTAAATTTGAATGATATGTAAAACTGAAGCTTAAGCACATAGTTTCGAACGTGTTTAAGATCTAAAGATTCAAACTTTATGTGCAATTCCCATGATACATTGTAATTTTGAAATTTTAATGATGTGTAATACCAAATTTTAAGAGGTTTTAAAAAAATTTAATATCCAAAGATTCAAAATTTATGCACGTTTCTCATGATTCATCTCAACATTGAAATTTGAATGATATGTAATACTAAAGCTTAAGTGGTTTTAAATGTGTTTAAGATGCAACGATTCAAACTTTAAGCATTTAATAAAAAAATTTAAGTGCATTTGAACATGTTTAAGATTCAAAGATTTAAACTTTCTCGACATTTCTCTTGATGTATTATAATCTTCAAATTTGAATGATAATACCAAAATTGATGTGTACTATTTTGAATATGTTTAAGATCCAAAGAATCAAACTTTATACATATTTGTCACGATGCATCACAACTTTAAAATTTGAATTGTATGTAATACCAAAGCTTAAGTGGTTTTAAATAATTTTAAGATTTAAAGATTCAAATTTTATGCATGTTTCTCATGATGTATCATAACTTTAAAATTTTAATGATATATAATACCTAAGCTTAAGTAGTTTTAAACATGTTTAAGATTTAAATATTTGAAATTTATTTGTACTTTTCATGATGCATCACAACTTTAAAATTTTAATGATATGTAATACCGAAGCTTAAGTGGTTTTGAAATTGTTTAAGAACTAAAGATTGAAACTTTATGCATGTTTCTCATTATGAATTGCATTTTTAAAATTTTATGTGCATTTCTCATGATGCATCACAACATTGAAATTTGAAATATATGCAATACCAAAGCTTAAGTGGTTTTGAACTTGTTTAATATTTAAATATTTAATCTTTATGCACATTTATCATGATGCATCACAATTTTGAAATTTGAATGATATGTAATACTAAAGATTAATAAATTTTTAAAATTTTAAAGATCTAAATATTCAAACTTTATGTTTATTTCTCATGATGCATTAAAACTTTGAAATTTCATTGATATGTAATACCAAACTTTAAATAGTTTTGAATGTGTTTAAGATGGAAAGATTCAAAATTTATGTGCATTACTCTTGATCTATCATAACTTTAAAATTTTAATGCATTTAAGATCCAGCGATTCAAACTTTATGAATGTTTCTTATGACATCTCAACATTGAAATTTGAATAATATGTAATACCAAAGCTTAATCAGTTTTGAATGTGTTTAAGATTTAGAGATTCAAATTTGATGCACATCTATCATCGTGACAAATTTGAAATTTGAATATGTAATACCAATGTTTAAGAATTTTTAATTGTGTTTAAGATGCAAAGATTTAGACTTTATGCACATTTATCATGATGTACAAAAACATTAATATTTGAATGATATTTAATATCAAATCTTAAGCTATTTTTAATGTGTTTAAGATTTAAATATTCAAAATTTATAGATATTTCTCATTATGCATCGCAACTTTCAAATTTCATTGATATGTAATATCAAAGCTTATACATTTTTAATTGTGATTAAGATTCAAAGATTTGAACTTTATGCACATTTTTCATGATGCATCATAACTTTAAAATTTTAATGATATGTAATATCAAAAATTAATTAGTTTTAAACATGTTTAAGTTCTAATAATTTCAAATTTATGCATATTTTTCATGACGCATCTAAACATTAAAATTTGAATGATATATAATACCAAAGATTAAGTGGTTTTAAATGTGTTTAAAATCTAATGATTCAAACTTTATGCACATTTATCCTAATGCATTACAACTTATAAATTTGAGTGATATGTAATACCAAACTTTAAGTGGTTTTGAATGTATTTAAGATGCAAAGATTTAAACTTTATGTGCATTTTTCATGATGCCCCACAATTTTGAAATATGAAAGATATATAATACTAAAAGATAAGTAGTTTGGAAGGTGTTTAAGATCTAAAGATTCAAAATATATGTGTTTCTCATGATAAATTATAAGTTTGAAATTTAAACGTTATGTAATATTGAAGCTTAAGTTATTTTTGAAAGTGTTTAAGATTCAAAAGTTAAAATTATGCGTATTTTTAATTGTGCATCACAATTTCAAAATTGTAATTATGTCTAGTACTAAAGCTTAAGGGGTTTGGAATGTGTTGAAAATATAAATATTTAAAATTTAAATGCATTTCTTATGATGTCTCATGACTTTGAAATTTGAATGATATGTAATATCTAAATATTAGTTTCGAATGTGTTTATTATCCAAAGATTTGAACATTATGTATGTTTCTCATGATGCATCTTAACTTTGAAATTTGAATGAGATGTAATAATAGCAAAGTTGAAGTTTTCTTGAATGTGTAAGATTTGAAAATTCAAACTTTATGGATGTTTCTTATTATCTATCAAAAAATTAGAAATTTGAATGATATGTAATATCAAAGATGAAGTAGTTGTAAACATGTTTAAGATACACAAATTCAAACTTTATGCATAGTTATCATGATGCATCACAACATTGAAATTTGAGTGGTATGTAATACCAAAGATTATGTTGTTTTGAACATGTTTAAGATCTAAAGATTAAACTAAATGATATGTATTATCTAAGTGTAAGTGGTTTTAAACATGTTTAAGATCTAAAGATTCAAATTTTATTCACTTTTCTCATCATGCATCACAATTTTGAAATTTGAATGATATGTAAAATAGAAGCTTAAGAAAATTTTAATGTGTTTAAGATCTAAAGGTTCAAAATTTATACACATTTCTCATGATGCATCATAACTCTAAAATTTGAATGATATGTAATACTAAAACTTTAATTTTTTTGAATATGTTTAATATACAATGATTTAATATTTATGCTCATTTCTTATAATGCATTACAACTTTAAAATTTTAATGATATGTAATACCAAAACTTGAGTGATTTTGAGTATTTTTAAGATCTAAATATTTGAATGTTATACATGTTTCTTATGATGGATTATAACTTTAAATTTTGAATGATATGTAATATTGATGTTTAACTAGTTTTGAACATGTTTAAAATCCAAAGATTTGAACTTTATAAATGTTTCTAGCAATGCATCATAAATTTTAAATCTAAATGATATAATACCAAATATTAAGTGGTTTTAAATGTGTTTAAGATCCACACATTACAACTTTATGCATGTTTCACATGATTCATCACAACTTTGAATTTTGAATGACATTCAATACCAATACTTAAATGTTTTGATGTTGTTTAAGATTAAAACATTCAAATATTATGCATGTTTAAAATCTAATTAAAATATGAATACTGAAGCCTAAGCAATTTTAAACATGTTTAAGATAACTTTAAAATTTAAAAGATATGTAATACTGAAGCCTAAGCAATTTTAAACATGTTCAAGATCCAATTTTTCAAACTTTATTCATGTTTCTCATAATAAATTACATTTTTAATTAAATGATATGTAATATTAAAACTTATATGGTTCTAAACATTTTTAAGAACCAGATATCCAATCTCTATGCATGTTTCTTAAGATGCATTAAAAATTGAAATTTTAGTGATATGTAATAGTGAAGCTTAATTAGTTTTCAACATGTTTAAGATCTCATAATTCATTTTTTATGCATGTTTCTCACAATGCATCACAATTTTAAAATTTAAATGATATGTAATAATAAAGTTTAAGTGGTTTTAAACATTTTTAAGATCCAAAGATTTAAATTTTATGTGCATTTCTCATGATGCATCACTATTTTGAATTTTGATTAATATTTAATAGCAAAACTTAAGTGGTTTTAAACATGTTTAAGATCTAAATATTTAAACTTTATGCATGTTTATCATGATGCATCAAAAATTTGAAATTTAAATGATATGTAATGCCGAAGCTTAAGCAATTTTAAACTTATTTAAGATCTAAAGATTTGAACTCTGCATAATTCTTATGATGAATCACAACTTTAAAATTTGAATGATGTGTAATATCAAAGCTTAAGTCTACTATTTTGTATATGTGTAAGATTCAAAGATTCAAACTCTATCCACATTTATCATGATGCATAATAAATTTGAAATTTAAATGATTTATAAAATTAAAACTTAAGCAATTTTGAACATGTTTAAGATCTAAAAATTTGAAAAATTTATGTATTTTTTAAAATTCATCTTAACTTTAAAATTCAAATGATATATAATACCAAATCTTGAGCATTTTTGAACATGTTTAAGATCTAAAGACTCAAACTTTATGTGCATCAATCATAATGCATTACAACTTTAAAATTCAAATAATATGTAATACTTAATGTTAAGTGGTTTTAAAGGTGTTAAGTATTCAAAGATTTGAATATTATACACATTTATCATGTTGCATCACAACTTTAAAATTTTAATGATATGTAATACAAAATTCCAAGCTATTTTTAACATGCTTATGATCCAAAGTTTTGAATCTTAAATACATTTCTCATAATGTATCGTATCTTTGAAATTTGAATGATATAAAATAGTAAATCTTAATCCATTTTGAATGTCTTTAAGATCTAAAGATTCTAACTTTATGTGTATTTTTCATGATGCATAATAACTTTAAAATTTAAAAGATATGAAATACTTATGTTTAAGTGGGTTTAAAGGTGTTTAAAATTGAAATATTCAAAATTTATGTGCATTTGTCATGATAAATTACAACTTTGAAATTATAATGATATATAACATTGAAGCTTAAGCAATTTTAAGCATACTTAAGATCCAAATATTTGAACTTTATTCATGTTTCATATAATGCATCACAATTTTTAGATTTGAATGATATGTAATACTAAAGCTTAATTTGATTTAGATGTGTTTAAGATCTAAAGATGTCAACTTTATATGTGTTTCTCACTATCCATCACAAATTTTAAATCTAAATGATGTAATAATGAATCTTAATAATGAAACTTTACATGTCTCTCTCATGATGCATCACAACTTTGAAGTTTTAATGATATGTAATATCCAAGATTAAATAATTTTAAATGTGTTTAAGATCTAAAGATTTGATATATATGTATGTTTTTCATAATGCATCATAACTTTGAAATTTGAGTGATATACAATAAAAAAATTTACATAGTTTTGAATGTGTCAAAGATTCAAAGATTTTAACTTTATATGCATTTGTTATGATGCATCATAACTTTGAAATTTAAATGATATGTAATACTGAAGCTTTAACTATTTTAAAGGTGTTTAAGATCCAAAGATTCAAAATTTATATGTGTTTCTCATAATGCATGACAAATCTAAAATTTGAATGATATATTATACCAAAACTTTAGTGCTTTTAAACTTATTTAAGATCAAAAGATTCAAAATTTATGTGCATTTCTCATGATACATCATAACATTGAAATTTGAATGACATGTAGTACCAAATCTTAAGTAGTTTTAAATGTGTTTAACATCTAAATATTTTAACTTTATTCATGTTTCTCATGATGCATTATAACGTTAAAATCTAAATGATGTAATATGAGAGTTTAAGTAGTTTTAAATGTGTTTAAGATCCAAATATTTGAACTTTGTGTGTTTCTCATGGTGCATTGTGACTTTTAACTTTCAATGATATATAATGGTAAAGCTTGAATAGTTTTGAATGCATTTCATATCTAAATATTAAATTTTTGTTCGCATTTCTCTTGATGTATCATAATTTTAAAATTTGAATGATATATAATACTTAAGCTTAAATGGTTTTGAATAAGTTTAATATCTAAATATTCAAATTTTATGTGCATTTAATATGATGCATCGTATCTCTAAAATTTAAATGATATGTAATACTGAAGCTTAAAAAGTTTTAAACGTGTTTAAGATTCAAAGAATTGAATTTTATTTGCATTTCTCATGATGCATCATAACTTTAAAATTTGAATGATATGTTAGACTAAAGTTTAATCAATTTTGAATGTATTCAAGATTAAAATATTCAACTTTTATGAACATTTTTCATGATGTCTAACAACATTGAATTTTGAATGATACATAATACAAAATATTAAGCGATTTTGAACATGTTTAATATCCAAAGATTTAAACTTTTTATGTATTTCATATATTGCATTGTAAACTTTAAGTTTGAATGATATGTAATACTAAATTTTAAGTGGTTTTTAATGTGTTTAAGATATAAATATTTAAATTTTATGCATATTTTTTCATGATGCATCATAAATTTGAAGTTTGAATGATATGTAATATTGAAGCTCAAATAGGTTTGAATGTGTTTAAGATCTAAATATGCAAACCTTTTACATGTTTTTCATAATGAATCATAAATTTAAAAATTAAATGATATGTAATACCTAAGTTTAAGTGGTTTTGAATGTATTTGAGATATAAAGTTTTAAATTCTATGAAGCTTTTTCATGATGCATTCCAACTTTAAAATTTGAATGATATGTAATATTAAAGCTTAAGAGATTTTAAATGTATTTAAAATCTAAAGATTTGAACTTTTTTTACATTTTTCATGATGCATTGAAAATTTAAAATTTGAATGATGTAATACCAAAACTTAAGCAATTTTGAATGTGTTTGAGATCTAAAGATCTAAAATTTATGCCCATTTCTCACAATAGATCCTAACTTTTAAATTTGAATGAAATGTTATTAATACCAAACACTAAATAGTTTTGAAATGTTTAAGATCCAAAGATTGAAAATGTTTAAGTTGCAAAGATATGAACATTAAGCAAATTTATCATAATACATAGAAATATTGAAATTTGAATGATATATAATACTAAATCTTAAGCTCTTTTTAATATGTTTAAGATGAAAAGATTCAAATTTTATGCACATTTCTCATAATCTATCATAAATTTAAAATTTAAATGATATGTAATACTGAAGCTTAAGTAATTTTTAATATATTTAAGATTCAATAATTCAAAGTTTATCCTCATTTTTCATAATACATCACAATTTTGAATTTTGAATGATATGTAATTGTGAAGCTTAAATAGTTTTGAACATGTTTAAGATATAAACATTCAAAATTTATGCACATTTCTCATAGTGTATCATAACTTTGAAAATTGAACGATATGTGATTTTGAAGCTTAAACAGTTTTAAACTTATTTAAGATCCAAAGATTTGAACTCTATGCACATTTCTCATGATGTATTATAACTTTAAAATTTAAAAGATATGTAATACCAAAGATTAAGTAGTTTAAAATGTGTTTGAGATCTAAAAATTTAAAATTTTTTCATGTTTCTCATAATGCATTACAACTTTAAAATTTGAATGATATGTAATATAAAATCTTAAGTAGTTTTGAATGTGTTTAAGATCCAAAGATTTAATTTTTATGTGTATTTCTCATAATGAATCACATATTTCAAATTTTAATGGTACATAGTACCGATGCTTAAGTTATTTTAAATGTGTTTAAGATTCAAAGAATTAAAATTTATGCCAATTTCTTATGATGCATCATAACTTTGAAACATAAATGATATGAAATACCAAATCTTAAAAAATTTTGAGCATCTTTAAGATATAAATATTTAAACTTTACGTGCATTTCTTATGATGCATCTTAACTTTGAAACTTGAATGATATGTAATACTAAAGCTTAAGCAGTTATGAATGTGTTTAAGATTTAAAGATTTGAAATTTATGCATATTTTTTTATTACACATTACAACTTTAAAACTTGAATGATATATAGTACTAAAGTTTAAATGGTTTTGAATGTGTTTAAGATCTAAAGATTTAAAAAAATTATACATTTTTTTATGATAAATCATAACTTTAAAATTTGAATGATAGGTAATACTGAAGTTGAAGTAGTTTTGAAAATGTTTAAGATCTACATATTCAAATTTTATATGCATTTATCATAATGAAATAAAACTTTTAAAATTTTGACTATATATAATAGTGAAGCTTAAGCAGTTTTGAATGTGGTTAAGATCCAAAGATTCAAATTTAATGTACATTTATCATTATTTATCACAACTTTGAAATTTGAATGATATGTAATACCAAATCTTAAATACCTTTGAACGTGTTTAAAATCAAAAGATTCAAACTTTATGTGCATTTCTTATAATGCATCATAAATTTGAAATTTAAATGATATGTAATACCAAAGCTTAAATAGTTTTGAATGTGCTTAATATCTAATGATTCAAATTTTATACATATTTTTCATCACGTATTTTAACTCTAAAATATGAATGATATGTAATATCAAAGCTTATATGATTTTAAACGTGTATAAGATCCAAATATTTCTAACTTTATGTGTGTTTTTATGATGAATCGCAACTTTAAAATTTTAATGGTATGTAATACTGAAACTTAAACATTTTTGAACGTGTTTAATTACCAAAGAAGTAACCTTTATTTGTTTTTATCATGATGCATTTAAAATTTAAAATTTTATTGATTTAATACTGAAGCTTAAGCAATTTTGAATGTGTTTGAGATTCAAAGATTCAATCTTTATGCACATTTCTCACAATGCATCATAACTTTTAAATTTGAGTGATATGATATTAATACCAAAGCTTAAGTATTTTTAATATGTTTAAGATCTAACGATTCAAATTATATATGTATTTTTCATAATGCATCATAATTTAAAAATTTTAGTGATATGTAACACCAAAGTTTAAGTAGTTTTAGAAATATTTAAGTTCTAAAGATATGAACTTTATGCAGATTTATCATAATACATTGATACACTAAAATTCTAATGATATTTAATATCAATGTTTAACCTATTATTAATGTGTTTAAGATCTAAATAATCTACCTTTATGCATATTTCTCATAATCCATCATAAAATTTAAATATGTAATACTAAAGCTTAATATATTTTAAATGTGTTTAAGATCTAATGATTCAAAGTTTATGCATATTTCTCATAATGCATCACAACTTTAAGAATTGATTGATATGTAATTATAAAGTTTAATCAGTTTTGAAGATGTTTAAAATCTAAAAAAATTATTTTTATGCACATTTCTCATGATGCAATATAACTTTGAAATTTAAATGATATGTAATATCGAAGCTTAATAAGTTATGAACATATTTAAGATCTAAAACTTCAAACTTTATTCATTCTTTTCATATTGCATCATATCTTTTTAAATTTGAATGATATATAACACCAAAGATTAAGTAGTTTTCAACATGTTAAGATCCAAAGATTTGAATTTTTTATGTGTTTCTCATAATGCATCACAAAATTTAAATTTAAATAATATGTAATAGTAAAGCTTAAGATATTTTTAACATGTTTAAGATCCAAAGATTCTAAATTTATGCTCATTTCTAATAATGCATCACAAATTTGAAACATGAATGATATATAATACATAAGCTTAAGTGGTTCTGAACATCTTTAAAATATAAAGATTCAAACTTTATGTATATTTATCATGATGCATCATAATTTTAATACTTGAATGACATGTACTACTAAAGCTTAAGTGGTTTTGAATGTGTTTAAGATTGAAAGAATCAAACTTTATATGTGTTTGTCATAATGCATCAAAAATTTAAAATTTAAATGATATGTAATACAAAAATATAAATAGTTTTCAATGTTTTTAAGATCTAAAGATTTAAACTCTATGTATGTTTGTCATGATGCATTGAAATTTTAAAATTTAAATGATATGTAATACTAAATCTTAAGAAGTTTTCAAGCTATTTAAGATACAAAGATATAAACTTTATGAATGTTTATAATGATGCAAAACAAGTTCAAAATTTAAATGACATATAATACCAAAGTTTTACGGTATTAAACATCTTTAAAATTTAAACATTCAAAATTTATGTGCATTTCTCATAATGAATCACAACTTTATAATTTGAATGATATGTAATACTGAATTTTAAGTAATTTTAAATGTATTTGAGATCTAAAGATACAAACTTTATGTGCATTTCTCATAGTACATTACAACTTTGAAAATTGAATGATATGTAATATTGACACTTAAGTAGTTTTCAATATGTTTAAAATTCAAAAATTCAAATTTTATGTGTATTTTTTCATAATGCATCATAAATTTAAAATTTAAATGATATGTAATACTAAAGATTAAGTGGTTTTGAATGTGTTTAAAATCAAAAGATTTAAATTTTATGCACATTTGTTATAATTTATTGTAAATTTTAAAATTAAATGATATGAAATTTTAAAGCTTAAACAGTTTTGAATATTTTTAAGATCAAAAGATTCAAACTTTATGCACATTTTTAATAATGTATCATAAATTGAAAACTTGGATGATATGTAATATCAAAGATCAAGTAGTTTTGAACGTGTTTAAGGTTCAAATATTTGAACTTTATATTTCTCATAATGCATTTCAACTTTGAAATTTGAAAGATATGTAATATCGAAGCTTAAGCTATTTTGAATGTGTTTAAGATCTAAAAATTTAAACATTATGTGAATTTTTTAATATGAATAAAAAAAATAAAATTTAAATGATATGTAATACTGAAGCTTAAAATTTTTTTAAAGTTTTTAAGATTTAAACATTCAAAATCTATGCAAATTTCTCATAATGCATCAAAAATTTGAAATTTCAATAATATGTAGTATCGAAGATTTAGTGGTTTTAAACACATCATAGATCTAAATTTTTGAATTTATACATGTTTATCATGATGCATTGTAACCTTTAAATTTGAATGATATGTAATACCAAAGCTTAATTAATTTTGAAAGTGTTTAAGATATAAATATTCAAACTTTATACACATTTTTCATAATACATTATCAACTTGAAAATTGAATGATATGTAATACTAATACTTAAGCAATTTTGAACATATTTAAGATCTAAAAATTTTAATTTTATGAGCATTTCTCATGATACATCACAAATTTAAAATTTTAGTTTAATATAGAAGCTTAAGTGGTTTTAAACATGTTTAGAGATCCAAAAATTCTAATTTTATGTGTATTTCTCATGTTGCATCATAATTTTGAAAATTGAATGATATGTATTACTAAAACATAAGTGATTTGAAATTGATTTAATATCAAAATTTTCAAACTTTATGCATATTTTTTATGATACATTATAAATTTAAAATTTGAATGATATGTAATACCAAAGCTTAAGCGGTTTTAAACATATTTAAGATTTAAAGATTCAATTTTTATGCATATTTCTTATAATGCATACAACTTTAAAATTTGAATGATATATAATACTAAAAATTGAGTGGTTTTAAATATGTTTAAGATATAAATATTTAAACTTTATATGTGTTTCTCATAATACATTACAACTTTTAAATTTTAATGATATGTGAAGCTGAAGTTTGATTGGTTTCAAATGTGTTTAAGTTACAAAAATTCAATATTTATATGTGTTTCTCATAATGCATTGTAACTTTTAAATTTGAATTATATGTAATAGTAAAGCTTACATGGTATTGAACATGTTTAAGATTAAAAGATTCTAAATTTATTTGCATTTCTTATAATATATCATAACTTATTAATTTGAATGATATGTACTACTAAAGCTTAAGTAGTTTTGAACATGTTTAAGTTCTCAAAATACAAAATTTATGTGCATTTATCATAACGTATTACAACTTTGAAATTTGAATGATATGTAATACCATAGCTTGAGTGGTTTTGAATGTATATAAAATCCAAAGAGTAAAATTTTATCTACATTTTTTGATAATGTATCATAATTTTAAAATATGAATGATATGTAATACTGAAGCTTAAATAGTTTTGAATATATTTAAAATTCAAATGTTTGATCTTTATGCATATTTATCATAATGCATAATAACTTTAAGTTTTGGATGATATGTAATTGTTAATATTAAATGTTTTTTAACGTGTTTAAAATTCATATATTTGAATTTTATACACATTTTTTATATTGCATTATAACTTTAAAACATGAACAATATATAATACCAAAGCTTAGGCAGTTTTGAATGTATTTAATATCTAAAGATTTAAAATTTATGCATATTATCATAATGCATAACAACTTTTAAATTTGAATCATATGTAATACTAAAGCTTAAGTAGTTTTGAATGTGTTTAATATCTAAAAATTTATATTTTACACACATTTCTCATGATTCATTTCAACTTTAAAATTTGAATGTTATGTATTAACTAATATTAGGTGATTTTAATAAATATGTTTAAGATCCAAATATTTGAATTTTATGTGCATTTTTCATTAGTCATCATAACTTTGAAATTTGAATAATATGTAATATAAAATTTTAAGCAATTTTAAGCATGTTTAAGATCGATAGATTTTAACTTATTCACATTTTTCATGATGCATCACAACATTAAAATTTGAATGATATGTAATACCAAAACTTAAATAAATTTTAACATCTTCAAGATCCAAAGATTTGAAATTTATGCTTGTTTATCATGATGTATTGTAACTTTAAAATTTGAATGATATGTAATACCAAAGATTCAAATTTTATGTGTAATTATCATAACGAATAAAAATTTGAAATTTAAATGATATGTGATATTGAGGCTTGAGTAGTTTTAAATGTATCTAAGATATAAAGATTCAAACTTTATGCATATTTATCATAATGCATCACAAGTTTACATTTTGAAAATGTAATATTAGAGATTCAACAGTTTTCAACATGTTAAAGATCTAAAGATTTAAATTTTATGTATTTTTCATGATGCATCATAACTTTAAAATTTTAATAATATGTAATACCAAAGATTAATCAGTTTTGATCATGTTTAAGATACAAATATTTAAACTTTAAAGTTTTTAAGATCCAAAGATTCAAACTTTACACATTTTTTCATGATGCATCATAACTTTGAAATTTGAATGATATGTAATACCAAAACTTAAGTAGTTTTGAATGTGTTTAAGATCTAAAAATTTAAATTTTATATGCATTTTTCATAATATATTGTAATTTTGGAATTTGAATGATATGTAATATTTAAGCTTAAGCAGTTTTGAAGGCCATGAAAATCCAAAGATTTGAACTTTATGTGTTTTTTATGATGCATCACAACTTTGAAGTATTGATGGTATGAAATATCAAAGCTTGAACAATTTTAAAGGTGTGAAAGATCGAAATATTTGAAATTTATGTGCATTTTTCATTATATATTATAAATTTGAAATTTAAATAATATGTAATACTAAGGCTTAAATGGTTTTGAACCTGTTTAAAATCTATAGATTTTAAATTTATACAAATATCTCATGATGAATCATAACTTTAAAATTTAAATGATATGTAATAGTGAAGCTTAAGTAGTTTTAAACATGTTTAAGATCCAAAGAATTGAACTTTACAGATATTTTTTATTATTCATCTCAACTATAAAATTTTAATGATATGCAATACTAAAGCTTAAGTAGTTTTGAACATGTTTAAGATCCAAAAAATTTAAATTTATTTTTAATTATTATGTATCATCAAAAATTTGAAATTTCACTAATATTTAATAGTGAATCTTACATAGCTTTGAAGGTGTTTAAGATCTAAAGACTCAAAAATTATGTGTTTTTCTCATGATGTATTGTAACTTTGAAATTTGAATGATATGTAATATTGAAGCTTAAATGAATTATAACATGTTTAAAATCTAAATATTTGAACTTGATATGTGTTTCTCATGATGTATCATAATTTTGAAATTTGAATGATATGTAAAATTGAATGTTAAGTGGTTTTAAACATGTTTAAAATCTAAATATTTGAATTTTATGTGTATTTTCCATGACGTGTCATAACTTTAAAATTTGAATGATATGTAATACCAAAACTTGAGTGATTTTTAATGTATATAAGATCCAATTTTTTAATTTTTAGGCACAATTATTATGATGTATCTTAGCTTTAAAATTTGAATGATATGTAATAATAAAACTTAAGTAGTTTTGGATTTGTTTAAGATCTAATGATTTAAACTTTATGCATGTTTTTCATTTTGCATTATAAATTTAAAATTTTAATGATGTGTAATAATTAGTCTCAAACATTTTAAAACATATTTAAGATATAAATATTTAAAATTTATGCATGTTTATCATGATGCATCACAACTTTTAAAATTAAATGATATGCAATTTTGAGGCTTAAGAAGTTCTGAAGGTGTTTAAGATCCAAACTTTAAAATTTTATATGTGTTTTTCATAATGCATCACAACTTTGAAATTTAAAAATACTAAAGATTAAGAATATTGTTTTAAATGTGTTTAAGATCCAAATATTCAAAATTTATGTGTATTTCACATGATGCATCGCTACTTTAAAATTTAAATGATATGTAATATCAAAGCTTAAGTGGTTTTAAACATGTTTAATATCCAAAGATTTTAACTTTATGCATGTTTCTCAAAAACCATCACAATTTTGAATTTTGAGTGACATGTATTATCAAATATTAAAATAGTTTTGAATATTTTTAAGATCAGAAGATTCCAACTTATGCATATTTTTCATGATGCCTCAAAATTTTGAAATTTGAATGAGATATAATACTGAAGGTTACATAGTTTTGAGAGTATTTAAGATCCATAGATCCAAAATTTATGTGCATTTTTCATGATGCATCATAAATTTAAAATTTGAATGATATGTAATACCAAAGCTTTAGTAGTTTTGAAGGTGTTTAGGATCAGAAGATCTAAAATTTAAGTGCATTTATCATGATACATCAAAACTTTGAAATTTGAATGATATGTAATACCAAAGCTTAAGTATTTTTAGAGGTGTGTAAGATCTAAATATTTAAATTTTATGCACATTTATCATGATGCATCACAACATTTAAATTTGAATGATATGTTATATGAAAAGTTAATCAATTTTGAAGGTGTTTAAGATCTAATTATTAGAACTTTAAGGTGATTAAGTTCTAATTATATGTAATACAAAACCTTAAATAATTTTGATTATATTTAAGATCAAAAAACATGAATTTTATGTTTTTTTTCTTAATGCATGACAATTTTAAAATTTGAATGATATGTAATATTGAAACTTAAGTGGTTATCAAGGTGTTTAAGATCCATAGATTCAAACAATATTTGTGTTTCTTATCATGAATCAAAACTTTGAAGTTTGAATGATATTTAATACCAAATCTTAGGTGGTTTTGAACATATTTAAGATCCAAATATTTTAAATTTATGCACATTTATCATAATTCATCATAACATTAAAATTTAAATGATAGGTAATACTGAACTTTAACCATTTTTTAATGTGTTTAAGATTCAAAATTTATACATGATTCTTGTCATGTATCACAACTTTAAAATTTAAATGATATGTAACACCCAAGCTTAAGTAGTTTTGAAGATGTTTAAGAATCAAAATTTCAATCTTTATGCATGTTTCGAATGATGCATCATAACTTTGAAATTTTAACAATATGTAATACTGAATATTAATCAGTTTTGAATATGTTTAAGATCTAAAGATTCAAAATTTATGTGCATTTATGGTGATATATCAACTTTTAAATTTTAATGATATGCAATACAAAAGTTTAAGAAATTTTGAATCAGTTTAGGATCCAAATATTTGAAGTTTATGTATATTTCTCATAATACATCACAATTTTGAAATTTGAATGATATATAATACTAAAGTTTAAGTGGTTTTGATGATGTTTAAGATCTAAAGATTAAAACTTCATGTGTATTTATTATAATGCATCACAAATTTAAAATTTTAATAATATGTAACAATAAAGCTTATGTAGTTTTGAACATGTTTAAGATTGAAAGTTTTAAATTTTATACATGTTTCTCATGATGCATCACAACTTTGAAATTTAAATTATATGTAATACCAAAGCTTAAATGCATTGTTTTGAGTATTTTTTAGATAAAAACATTTAATTTTTATGTTTATTTATTATGATGCATCATAAATTTAATACTTAAATGATATATAATATAGAAGTTTAAGTGGTTTTAAATGTGTTTAGGATCCATGGATTATAATTTTATATGCAATTATAATGATGAATCACAATTTTAAACTTTGAATGATATGTAATACTAAAGCTTAAGCGATTTTGAAAGTGTTTAAGATCTAAAGATTTAAACTTTATGTACATTTCTCATAATGCATTACAACTTTAAAAATTTGATTGATGTATGATACAAAAGCTTAAGAAATTTTAAACATGCTTAAGATCTAAAGATTTGAACTTTATGTGCATTTATTGTGATGCATCACAAGTTTGAAATTTGAATGATATCTAATATTGAAGCCTAAACATTTTTGAAGGTGTTTAAGATGTTAAAAATCTAACTTTTATCAGAGTTATTGCCAGGGTCTGAATAATGTGAATGCAATGATCAAGTGATCACACGAGACGAAGCTGGTGCACACCACAAAGAAGTTAAAGCAAAATGAAATCACTGAAAGAGATAATTTGTGACAAATAAGAGTAAAGCCCAATATTCAATTAACTTAAGATGGCCAAAGTGGAGAATACATATAGGAGAACATGTAAGTAACTCCTCCACAAAAGGTGGTCAAAGCACCTCAAGAATAGACTGTAACTCCTCCATGAAAGGTGGTGACAAGGTGCTAAGAATAGAGAATTAACTCCCATACCTAGAATAGCTAATCAAAAGAGTTACTTATGACATTCTTATGACACCTATGACACATCTATGACACACATCTTCACATAAGCTAGCCTATCCCAAAAATAGAGGAAAACTCCATGTATGCATAAATATATAATATTCCCTAATTAAATAATAGGGAAAAATAAAAACCTACACTAACACCCCCCATAAGTGTAGCTTAGGTGGGCAGTGTGAAAATATAAAATGGGTCCCAACAACTAGGCCTGATGAGGTACCCATGTACAAATGCAATCTCCCATAAAATAGATAAAAGGAGAAAACCTGTAGGAAAAAACTCCTCCCAAAAAAAGAGACATAATAGAAATGAAGAGGCTAGTGCCCCCCCCCAAAGATGATGCTACTATAAATGTAGACCATACCCCAAAAAGAGCTCATAGATGAATGAACTTGCTCTTAGTGAAAGGTTTGGTGAAGATGTTTGTAACTTGCTCTAAAGATTGGTAAAATATCATGTAAATTACCTGACTATGAATAAGCTCCTGAATGAAATGCATGTGAATCTCTATGTTCTTGGTCCGCTGGTGCTGAACCAAATTCCTACAAATCTAAATGGTACTCTAGTTGTCACAATAAATGATGGTGGACTGCCTGATAGGAATGCCAACCTCAAATAGTATCTCTTGAAGCCAAATAGCCTTAGTAGCTACATTAATAGCTCCCCTGTACTCTACCTCTATGGATGATATAGCAATAATATTTTTCTTCTTGTTAGATCAACTGATAAGACCAAAACCTAGAGGGAAACTGTTACCAAAAGTGTACTTGTGAATCTATGAATCGCTAGCCCAGTCTAAATTTGTATACCCAATCAAGTCAGCCTTTATGCTAAATCTGTAATGAATCTCATATCTATGTGAACCCTATATGTAATGCAAGATACTCTTCGCTACTTTCCAATATAGCTTATGAGGTTTTTGCACAAATCTGGAGACAAGTCCCACTGCATATGATATGACAGACCTAGTGTGAGTCAAGTAGATGAGACTACCAACAAGTTGTCGATACTGAGTGGCATCAACTAATGGTGAAGAATAGTCAACATCAAGCTTGACTCTTCATATAAAGAGAGTCAGAGATGGCTTGCAATTAGCCATGTGAAATTGAGACAATAAATCAAGAGCATACTTAGGTTGTGCAAGAGAAATTCTTGAATCTAACTATGAGATCTTGATGCCAAGGAAATAGTGCAACAAACCCAAGTCTTTCATGTCAAATCTATCGTGGAGAGATGCCTTCACTATTGCAATAGCTAATGAAGAACTCCTGGTGATTAGAAGGTCATCAACATATAGAATCAAAATTAGGAGTGAATCAACCTACCGCAAGAGGTAGACATTGGGGTCAGAATGGCACCTAATGAAACCTGCTATGAGAAGGAAGGAATCCATCTTAGCATACCAAGCCTAAGGGGCCTATTTGAGGCCATAGATAGATTTCCTAAGTCTTCATACTAAGGAAGAAATTTAAATAAATCTTGGTGGCTAGTCCATGTAGATCTCCTCCTTTAGGTCTCTCTAAAGAAAGGCACTCTTCACATCCATCTGGTACACATCCCAACCATGTGTTGTCGTAATAACCAAGGTGAGTCAGATAAAATTCATCTTTGTAACAGGTGTAAATGTCTCTAAGTAGTCAATCCCTGCCACCTGTGAGAAACCCTTGATGACCAATTATGCCTTGTACTTATCAACTAACCCATCTACTGCAAACTTGGTCTAATATATCCACCTACATTAAACCATCTTCCTTCCCTTAGGAAGTCAAGTCAAGTCTCAAGTGTGATTTTTTATTAAGGAAGAATATTCTTCCTCCATAGCACTATCCCACTCAGGTACTCTTGATGCCTATCAAAAAGTTTGCAGATCCAAAACTAAGGCAAAGAAGGCATGTGGATCTCTTTGAAAATTCCCCCTAGTATGTTTGTCATCTGTGGGATCTCCTACCCAAGTGTCAACACTCTGAAGTGTCTATCTGGCCCAAAGTAGTCCAAAAGTGGGTGAGTCAGGTGTTAACTCCTCATCCTCTGATTGACTAGAGGTGGATGACTCTACATCACTATCCTCGCTATTTGAAATTAAAGAAGAAGAAGATGTCTTTGGCTAAGGAACCTATTGTGGCTGATTTGAATTTGAGGAATCATCATGAAGAAGTAGATCTGATGAGAGAGAAGAAGTACCAAGTGTTAAGTCTCTAAGACTCTCTTAAAAGTGGACACTTCTCTCAATAAACAACTCATGAGTGGTTAGATCTAGAAGGTGATACCCCTTAACACCATCCAAATATCCTACAAAGATGCAAGGATTAGACTAACATTCCATAGCTTTGCATTTCTTCTTCGGTATGTGGGCCATGGCTGGGGATCTAAAATCCCTAACGTGCTCAATATTAGGTTTCCTTTTTTGCCAAGCTTCAAAGGGTGTTATCCCTTTTAAGCTTTGTGAGGAAACCTATTTTGAATGTAGCAATCACAATTGATGGCTTCGACCCAGTACTATGGTGCTAAGGATTTGGAGCGAATCATACAGCTACCCATCTCTTTCAAGAAAATATTTGTGTTCTACAACCCCATTTTGTGAAGCACTATAAGTGATTGTGTGCTGCAAATCAATCCCCTCTATGGTGTAAAATTGCTCAAATCTGTTGCTGACATACTCCCCTATATTATCAGTTTGAAAAATCTTGATGGATTTCTCACTCTGTTTCTCAATAAGAGCCTTGAAGTCTAGAAAATTTTCAAACTCTTTAGACTTTTGTTTGAGAAAATATATCCAAGTGTACCTAGAAAAATCATTAATGAAAGTGTGGATGTACTTGGCCCTTGTGAAAGATGGTTTGGAAAAGGGTCTCGATACATCACTATGGACTAACTCCAAAGGTTGTGAAGCCCTCCAAGCTTTGCCTTTGTCAAATTTTGCTTCAAGATGCTTCCCAAGGGAGCACCCCTCATAAAGTCCTTTTGAGAATTAGATATGAGGCAAGCCAATGACCATGTCATGTTTGTAAAGTTGCTCAAGGTAGCCAAACCACTCATGTCATAATTTGTTAACTCCATCTGAATGAATTAGCAATGCTATTGGAGAAGAATCAAGTGTAAAATGTGAGAAAGTGTATAACATTGCTTAGTGATCTGCCCTACCCACTGCCACTGTAGTATCACTATGCAACTCCCTGATAGCCACTAAATCTAGTGAAAACTCAACTCTCATGCCTTGACCAATGTGAGTGATTTGGTACACTGATAAGAGATTGGTTGAAAGAGAAGGAACACTTAGAAATATTATTGAATGTTCTTCCTTCCACTTCAACTCACCCTCTCTGTATAATGGAAATTGATGTCTCATCACCCAAACTAATTGAAGTCATGATACAAGGCTCTAAAGATGAAAACTCAACTAGGCAAGAGCCCATGTGGTGAGAAGCACCTGAGTCAATGACCCATGAAGATGTAGAAGCTGATGTAGCTACAAGGACCTTTCTCTTTTCTTTCTCCTTGCCCTTGCCTTTTGCCTTAGTAGAATCTTGGGTAGATGAATTCTGCTTGATAGACTCAGGAACACCCATGTTGTGCTTCTCTAGAAGATGAATTAGGTGATCTATTTATTTATTCATGCATTTGTGTTCATCATGCTCTATCTTCTTACAATAGACATGCTTGACCTTCTCCTTCTTAGGTTTAGCATTAGAGGGAGAAGACTCAATGTTGTTATAGGCAAGATTGTAGTTTTCTTTCTTCTTCTCTTGGTCATTGTTCTTTTTCTTCTTCTCCTTTGTTGAAGTCTTATCCTTTCCATTTCTAGCTATCAAAGCTTGGGATTGAGTAGACTTCATTGTGCCCATTTGAATTAGTTTATCTTTCTCCCTAGTCAAGTTGGCAATGAATGAATCCAAAGAAGGCATTTTCCATGTAGTGCCAAGGGCACTTTTTTTGGCATAGAAATTGGAGACAAAGACTGAATAGCTTGGACTTAACTTTGTGAGAATAAAAAGGATGAGTTGATCATCTTTCTTCTCTATCTCGAATTCTTTCAATTGTAATTTAAGGGCCTGAAACTTAGTGAAGAAGTCCTGTAGGGTGTCAAAGTTGTTAGGACTTAGACTTATGAGTTCCTTTTCGAGCTCATGACCTCTCATCTCATCAAGCTTCCCAAATAAGGTTTTTAGGGTGTCTCATATGTCTTTGGGAGTCTTGGAGGTTTTTAAATAGAATAAAAGTTTTGGAGACATAGACAAGCTTAGTAATCCATAGGCTTCATCAGTATGATTGTACTAGTTGACCTTTTTAGCATTAGTGCTGGGTTCTACTTCAGTACCCATGGTGATCCTATACAACCCTTTACTTCTAAGAATGATTGACATTATAAATTTCAATTCATGATATTTGAAGGGTGTTAGGAGTTTAAGTTGAAAATAATCTATTTTAAACTGAATTTAGGTGAAGTTGTGTTGATTGCAAGTTGTGAAATTATGTAGAAAAGAGAATGAAAGCAAAGATTGCAAGTGCTGAAAAGCAATCACACCCCTTTGAAATGTTGAGCCCCACAAATATGCAAGTGCATGCTCAAAATACTTTGAGTTCAGCTGAGAATGTGTCTTAGATAAATTAGTGCAAGACTTTAAGCAAACAAGACGTTGGACTCAGTCAAAAATGCATCCCGAAAGAACCAAAATTTTTTGGCAGTTTATAAAGTAGTAAATTTTTGATAATTATCTAGATTAATTTGTAGAGAATTGAAAACTAATCACTTTTTCAAAAGATGGCATTCAAATATAAGCTATCGTTTACAATATTTTAAAGTTTTAATTTTCCATAAACTAGTAATTTTGCAAAAAAATAGCACTAAAACATTAAAAAATGCGTATTTTGAGAGAGAAATTGGCCTTCCAACCACTCATTGGACTCGGCATAGAGCGAAGAATCCAAAGGAGGTCTTTGTGAGGGGGTATTGGCCTCCTACCAATCTGGGCCTCACCCTTCATCTTCGATAGGGAAAATTCAAGGTTTAATTAAAACCCCCAAATTCCCACAACTTAAAATTATTCCTAAAAATTCATTTCTTCCTCAATTTGACTGAAATAAATTTTGAACAATAAAATTTTAATTGAGAATTTAAGACTAAAGACATATTTACTAATCAAATTTCCTGTTGAGAGCCCACATGAGGTGCCAAAGGGAAAAAGTGCACGATTTTCAAAAAAATAGTAGTTTGGACTATTTTCACTTGTTATTTGGCTACTCCACACAGGTGTATAGCCAAGGATTAGGTGTACAGAGAGCAGGTCTATTTAAAAAAAATTCTAATGCCCTTTTTCTATTATTTAGTAGCCAAGGTGAAACATTAACATGAAATGCCAAAGCTTGGAGGAGAGTGTGACTGCACAGATGTACGGACCGTATGGTCCATGCCAGTCTTCAAGGTAGATTATAAACCTCAACTTAAAACTTCAATATTAGTTTCACACCATGCATTCAAAACTAGCATTCAAAAAAATATCCAAACACCTGGGATAAGGAGATAAGTGCCAAAGTGGAAGAGATGACTTTTCAGGAGACACTAGGCTGTATGGCTCATGCAGCCTTTAAGAAAACTTAAGAGGTTCTCCATATTATAGATTCCAACACACTAGTTTTTCAATGTGACCTTTCTAATAACATCAATGACATGTTAAGAAAACTTGCAGATTATTTGCATGTAGGTATGCTCATATACTTCACACAGAGAATGAGTCAAACCTATAGATCTGCATCAAGGCTTATATGTCAGTACAAACATAATGCATGCAAATAACAAAATTGAAAATCTTTTACAAGTAGAAAACTCAAGATTTTAGAATAAACTAATAGCATAAGTAGACACACGATTAATGGGGTGGCTCTGATACCATATCAGAGTTGTTTTTAGGGTCTGAATAATGTGAATACAATGGTCAAGTGATCACATGAGATGAAGCCGGGGCACACCACAAAGAAGCTAAAGCAAAGTGAAATCACTGAAAGAGATAATTTGCAAAAGACAAATAGGAGAAAAACTTAATATTCAATTAACATAAGATGGCCAAAGTGAAGAATACATATAGAAGAGCACGTAAGTAACTCCTCCACAAAAGGTGGTCAAAGCACCCCAATAATAGACTATAACTCCTCCATGAAAGGTGGTGACAAGGTGATAAGAATAAAGAATTAACTCCCATACCCATAATAGCCAATCAAAGGAGTTACTTATGACATTTTTATGACACCTATGACACATTTATGACACAAAACTCCACATAAGCTAGCCTATCTCACGAATGTAGGAAAACTCCATGTATGCACAAATATATAATATTCTCTAATTAAATAATAGGGAAAAATAAAAACCTACACTAATAACTTTATGCATGTTTTTCATAATGCATCAAAACTTTGAATTTTGAATGATATGTTATAGAAAATATTAATAAGTTTTGAACATGATTAATATCTAAATATTTGATCTTTATACATATTTATTGAGATGTATCATAACTTTGAAATTTGAATGATATTTAATCTCAAAGCTTTAGTAGTTTTGAAGGTGTTTAAAAACCAAAGATTCAAACTGTATGCATATTTACTTTAATGCATCACAATTGTAAAATTTAAATAATATGTAATAATAAAATTTATGTAGTTTTGAATTTGTTTAAGATCTAAAGATTCAAAATTTATGTGCATTTATCATGATGCATCATAACTTTAAAATTTGTGTGATATGTAATACTAAGTTTAAGTGGTTTTAAAATTTAAATATAATGTAATATAAAATACTAAATAGTTTTGAATTTATTTATGATCCAAAGACTCAAATTTTATGCATGTTTATCAAATGCATCATAACTTTAAAAATTTAATGATACAAAATACTGAATCTTAAGTGGTTTTGAACATGTTTAAGATCTAAAGATTCAATATTTATGCATGATTAACATGATGCATCATAACTTTGAAATTTGAATGATATGTAATACCAAAGATTAAATAGTTTTGAACATGTTTAAGATCCAAATGTTTAATCTTTATGCATATTTCTCATGATCTATAACAAGTTTGAAATTTGAATGATATGTAATATTGAAGCTTAAGTGGTTTTGAACATGTTGAAGATCTAAATATTTAAACTATATGTGCATTTATCATTATGCAACTTAACTTTGATATTCTAATGACATGTTAAATTAAAATTTAAGCATTTTTAAACATAATTAAGATCCAAAGATTTAATCTTTATGTGTGTTTGTCATGAAGCATCACAACTTTGAAATTTAAATGATATGTAATACTGAAATTTAAATGGTTTTTAACATGTTTATGATCCAAAAATTCAAACTTTAAACTCATATCTCCTGATGCATCACACCTTTGAAATTTGAATGATATGTAATAGTGAAACTTTAAAAGTTTTGAATTTGTTTAAGTTCTAATGATTTAAACTTTATGCACATTTCGCATGATGCGTGACAACTTTGAAATTTAAATGATGTGTAATACCAAAGTTTATGTAGTTTTAAAGTGTCTAAAATATAAAGATTCAAAATTTATACATATTTCTCATGATGTATTGTAACTTTGAAATTTTAATGACATGTAATAGTGAATCTTAAATAGTTTTGAAAGTGTTAAAGATCTAAAGTTTTAAAATTTCTATGCATTTATCATGATGCCCCAAAACCTTAAAATTTGAATAATTTGTAATACCAAAAGTTAAATAGTTTTAAATGTGTCTAAGATCTATATATTTGAACTTTATCCACATTTCTCATGATGCATCACAACTTTGAAATTTGAATTATATGCAATAACGAAGCTTAAGTAGTCGTAAATGTGTTTAAATTTTAAAGAATTGAAATTTATGTCTATTTCTTGTGATGCATCATAATTTTGAAATTTAAATTATATGTAATATTAAAGATTAAGTAGTTTTGAAGGTTTTTAAGATCCAAAGATTCAAATTTGATGTGCATTTCTCATGATGCATCAGAACATTAAAATTTGAATGATATGTAATATCATAGCTTAAGAGGGTTTTAAGGTGTTTAAGATCTAAAGATTTAAAGTTTATGAATGTTTCTCATGATTCATCACAACTTTAAAATTTGAATCATATATAATACCAAATCTTATGAATTTTTTAATGTGTTTAAGATCTAAATATTTTAACTTTATCCACATTTCTCAGGATGGATCTTAACTTTGAAATTTGAATTATATGTTATAGCAAAGCTTAATAAGTTTTAAACGTGTTTAAGATTGAAATATCGAACTTTATGCATTTTTATCATAATGTATCACAAATATGAAATTTGAATGATATGTAATACTGAATCTTAAGTAGTTTTGAAGGTGTTTAATATGAAAAGATTTAAATATTAAGCACGTTTCTCATGATGCATCATAACTTTGAAATTTGAATGATATGAAATACCAAAGCTTAAGATATTTTGAACATGTTTAAAATCTAAAAATTCAAACTGTATGCATGTTTCTCATGATGTATCAGAACTTTGAAATTTTAATAATATGCAATATCAAAGTTTAAGTAGTTTTTAATGTGTTTAAGATCTTAAGATTTAAATTTTATGCATATTTTTTATGATGCATCACAACTTTGAAATTTTAATGATATATAATTATGAATATTAAATAATTTTTAAGGTGTTAAAGATCTAGAGATTTAAAATTTATGCACATTTTTCATGATACACCAAAACTTTCAAATTTGAATAGTATGTAATACTAAAATTTAAATAGATTTGAATGTGTTTAAGATCCAAAGATTTAAACTTTATGCAATTTTTTTATAACAGATGGCAACTTTAAAATATAAATGATATGAAATACTAAAGATTAAGTGCACTATTTTGAATATGTTTAAAATCTAAAGATTTGAGCTTAAATATTTTTGAATGTATTTAAGATTCAAATATTCTACCTTCAACTTTAAACTTTGAATAATATGTAATACCAAAGACTATGTAATTTTAAACATGTTTAAGATTAAAATATTTAAATTTTATGTGCATTTCTTATGATGCATCACAACTTTGAAATTTGAATGATATGTAATACCAAAGATTAATTGGTTTTGAATGTGTTTAATATCCAAAGATATGATCTTTATGATCATTTATAGTGATGCATCACAACTATAAAATTTTAATGATATGTAATACCAAATCTTAAGTAATTGTGAACCTATTTAAGATATAAAGATTTAAATTTTATGCATATTTATCATGATACATCACAACTTTAAAATTTGAAAGATATGTAATATTGTAGCTTAAGTGGTTATGAAGGTGGTTAAGATCTAAAGATTAAAAATTTATGTGCATTTATCATGATTCATCATAATTTTAAAATTTGAATTATATGTAATACCAAAGCTTAAGTGGTTTTAAAGGTGTGTAAGATCTAAAGATTTAAAATTTATGTGTTTTTCTCATGACGCATCATAACTTTTTAATTTAAATGATATGTACTATTAAATATAAAGCAACTTTGCAAGTGTTTAAGATACATAAATTTTAACTTTATGACAATTTTTCATGATGCATCACAACTTTTAAATTAGAATGGTATGTAATACCAAAGCTTAAATAGTTTTGAATTTGTTTAAGATCTAAAGATTTATAATTTATGCATATTTATCATAATGAATTTCAACTTAAAAAATTTAATGAGATGTAATACCAAAGATTAAGCATTTTAAACATGTTTAAGATTTAAAGATTCAAACTTTGTGCACATTTATCATAATGCATTGTAACATTTAAATTTGAATGATATGTAATACCATAGCTTTAATAGTTTTGAATGTATTTAAGATCCAAATATATATATATATATATATCATTGTCCATCGCAACCTTAAAATTTGAATAATATATAATAACAAAGCTTAAGTGGTTTTTAAAATATTTAAGATCCAAATATTTGAACTTTATGCATCTTTTTCATAATACATCACAACTTTAAAATTTGAATAATACCAAAGATTAAGTGTATTTGAATATGTTTAAGATATAAATACTCAAACTTTATGCCTATTTATTTGATGCATTTGATGCATCACAACATTGAAATTTGAATAATATGTAGTACTAATGGTTAAGTGGTTTTTAAGGTATTTAAGATACAAAGATTTAAATTTTATGCATATTTCTCATGATGCATCACAACTTTAAAATCTAAATGATATGTAATACCAAAGATTAAGTAGTTTTTAAGTTGTCTAAGATCTAAATATTTAAAATTTATATGCATTTGTCATGATGCATCATAAATTTCAAATTTGAATGATATGTAATAATGAAGCTTAAGTGTATTTGAAGGTGTTTACAATCTAAAAATTCTAAATTTATAAATATTTAAGATCCAAAGATTTAAAATTTATGCACAATTATCATGATGCATTGCAAGTTTATAATTTTAATGATATGCAATATCAAATATTAAGCAATTTTGAAGGTGTCTAAGATGCAAATATTTTATCTTTATGTGCATTTATCATGATGTATCACAACTTTAAAATTTGAATGATATGTAGTAATGAAGCTTAAGTATTTTTGAAGGTGTTTACAGTCCAAAGATTTTAACTTGATACATATTTTTTGTGATGCATCGTATGTTTAAAATTTAAATGATATAAAATACCAAAACTTAAGTGGTTTTGAACATGTTTAAGATCCAAAGATTCAAATTTATGTGTATTTTTCATTATGCATCACAATTTTAAAATTTGAATGAGATATAATACAAAATATAAAATGGTTTTAAAGGTATTTAAGATTCAAATTTTATGCATGTTTCACATGATGCATCATAACATTGAAATTTGAATAATTTGCAATACCAAAACTTAAGTGGTTCTGAAGGTGTTTAAGATCTAAAGATTTAAATTTTATGAATGTTTCTCATGATGAATCATAACTTTAAAATTTGAATGATATGTAATATCAAAGCTTAAACAATTTTGATCATGTTTAAGATCTAAAGATTTAAAATTTATGGATATTTGTCATGATGCATTAAAAATTTCAAATTTAAATGATATATAATATCGAAGTTGAAGTGATTTTGAATGTATTTAAGATCTAAAGATTCAAACTTTATACACATTTCTTATGATTCATCACAACTTTAAAAATTGAGTGATATGTAATACTGAAATATAAATAGTTTTGAATGTGTTTAATATAAAAATATTTGAATTTTATAAGCATTTCTCATAATGCATCATAAGATTGAAATTGGAATGATATATAATATCAAATATTAACTTATTTTAAATGTGTTTAAGATCTAAAGATTTAATCTTTATGTGAATTTTTTATTCAATATTAAAGTTTAGTGGTTTTGAATGTGTTTAATATCCAAAGATTTGAGCTTTATGCACATTTGTCATGATGCATCACAAATTTGAAGTTTGAATGATATGTAATATCGAAGATTAAAATGTTTTTAACATGTTTAAGATCTAAATATTTGAACTTTATGCACATTTATCATGATGAATCACAACTTTAAAATTTGAATGATATGTAATAGTGAAGCTTAAGCAGTTTTGAATTTTTTTAACATCCAATGATTCAAGCTTTATATTTATTTCTCATGATGCATCACAACTTTGAAATTTGAATGATATGTAATAACTAATATTAAGTGGTTTTTAATTTGTTTAAGATGCAAAGATTTGAACTTTATGCATATTTTTTTATAATGCATCACAACTTTTAGATTTGAATGATATGTAATACAGAAGCGTAAGAAATTTTCAACATGTTTAAGATTCAAAGATTTAAATTTTTTGTGCATTTCTCATAATAAAACATAAATTTAAAATTTAAATGATATATAATACCAAAGATTAAGTGGTTTTGAAGCTGTTTAATATCTAAGATTTGAACTTTATGTGCATTTATAATGATGTATTACAAATCTAAAAATTCAATGGTATGTAATACTAGAGCTTAATCAATTTTGAATTTATTTAAGATCCAAAAATTATAACTTTATTCATGTTTTTCATGATGTCTCACAAACTTTAAAATTTGAATGATATGTAATACTGAAGATTTATCTATTTTTAAGGTGTTTAAAATCTAAATATTTGAACTTTATGTTCATTTTTCCTGATGATTTATAACTTTAAAATTTGAAAGAAATGTAATACTAAAACATAATCTATTTTGAAAATATTTAAGATCTACAGATTTAAAATTTATACATATTTATTGTGATGTATCATACCTTGTAAATTTGAATGATATGTAATAATGAAGTTTAAGTAAATTTGAATGTGTTTACGATCAAAATATTCAAATTTTATGCACATGTTTTATGGTGCATGACAATTTTAAAATTTTAATGATATGTAATACTAAAGCTTAAATGGTTTTCAATGTATTTAAGATCCAAAGATTTAAATTTTATGCACATTTCATGATCTATCACAACTTTGAAAATTTAATGATATGTAATACTAAAGTTTAAATGGTTTTAAAGGTGTTTAAGATTCAAGGATTTGAACTTTAAAGGCATTTCTCATGATGCATTATAACTTTAAAATTTAAATGACATGTAATACCAAAGCTTAAGCGGTTTTGAAGGTGTTTAAGATCCAAGGATTTAAGATTTACATAAATTTATCATGATTAATTTTAATTTTGAGTTTTTAATGATATATAATATTCAAGCTTAAGTGGTTTTAAACGTGTTTAAGATATAAATATTTGAACTATATACATGTTTTTCATGATACATCATAACTTTGAAATTTAAATGATCTATAATACCAAAAATAAAATGGTTTTTATCATGTTTAAGATCTAAATATTTTAACTTTATTCTTATTTTTCATGATGCATCACAACCTTGAAATTTGAATGATACGTAATGCTAAAGATTTAACAGTTTTGAACATATTTAAGATCCAAATATTGTAAATGTACGTACATTTGTAATAATGCATTACAAATTTAAACATTAAATGATATATAATATCAAATCTTAAGTGGTTTTAAATTTTATGTGTATTTTTTATGATGCATCACAATATTAAAATTTGAATGATATGTAATACTAAAGTATAAACAGTTTTAAATATGTTTAAGATCCAAAGATTTGAAATTTGAATGATATATAATACTTAATTTTAACAATTTTTAACATGTTTAGGATCCAAAGATTTGAAATTCATATGCATTTGTCCTAATGCATCACAACTTTGAAATTTGAATGATATGTGCAGTTTTAAACATGTTTAAAATTAAAAAAAATTAAACTTTATGCACATTTCTCATGATGCATTAGAAATTTCAAATTTGAATGATATATCATACCAAATATTAGGAAGTTTTGAACATGTTTAATATTTAAATATTTAAATTTTGTGTGTATTTCACATGCATTTCAACTTTGAAATTCAAATGATATGCAATAATGAAGCTTAAGCAGTTTTGAACATGTTTAAGATCTAAAGATTAAAACTTTATGCACATTTCTCATTATGTATCATAAATTAAAAAATTGAATTGTATGTAATAATAAAATTTAAATAATTTTCAATGTTTTTAAATTCTAAAAAATCAAACTTCATGCACATTTATCATGTAATACAAAATTTTAAGTGGTTTTGAACATGTTTAAGATTTAATTATTAAAATCTTATGCATGTTTATCATGATGTGTCAGAAATATAATATTTCAATGATATTTAATACCGAAGCTTAAAATATTTTTTACGTTTTTAATGTCCAAATATTGAAAATTTATGCACATTTTTCATTATGCATTACAACTTTAAAATTTGAATGATATGTAAAAATGAAGCTTAAGGGGTTTTTAATGTGTTTAAAACCTAAAGATACAATATTTATGCATGTTTTTATTAATGCATCACAACTTTAAAATTTAAATGATATGTAATACTAAAGCTTAAGTGATATTGAATGTGTTTAAGATTTATAAATTTAAATTTTATGCATGTTTTTCATAATGCATCACAATTTTAAAATTTAAATGATATGTAATACTAAATTTTAATCAATTTTTAACATATTTATGATCCAAAGACTCAAACTTCATCCATATTTCTCAATATGCATTAAAACTTTGAAACTTGAATGATATGTAATATTGAATCTCAAGTAGTTTTGATTGTGTTTAAGATCCAAAGATTCAAACTTTATACATATTTCTCATGATGTATCACAAATTTTAAATTTTAATGACATGTAATACCAAAGCGTAAATGGTTTTGAAGGTGTTGAAGATCAAAAGATTTTAAATTTATGCATGTTTCACATAATGCATCAGACATTTGAAATTTAAATGATATGTATTAGTGAAGCTTAAGTAGTTTTAAACATGTTTAAGACCCAAGAATTTGAAATTTCTATACCTTTCTCATGATGCATCATAAATTTCAAATTTTAATGATATATAATATCAAATCTTAAGTGGTTTTTAATATGTTTAAGATCCAGTGATTTTAAACATGTTTAAGACATAAATATTTGATCTTTATGCATATTTTTCATGATGCATTGCAACTTAAAAATATGAATGATATGTAATATCAAAACCTAAGATGTTTTGTATGTGTTCAAGATCAAATGATTCTAACTTTATATGCATTTATCATGATGCATGGAAACTTAAATTATGAATGATATGTAATATTGAAGCTTAAGTGATTTTGAATGTGTTTAAGACGATATGATTTGAACTTTATGTGTCTCTCCCATGATGCATCACAATTTTAAAATTTAAATGATATGTAATACCATATCTTAAGAGGTTTTGAACATGTTTAAGATCTTATGATTTGGAATTCATGCATGTTTGTCATGATGCATAACAACTTTTTAATTTTAATAATATGTAATACTATAGCTTAAGTGGTTTTGATTGTACTTAAGATCCAAATATTTGAACTTTATGCATGTTTCTCATAATGCTTTGTAATTTTAAAATTTAGATTATATGTAATATCAAATATTAAATGGTTTTGAACATGTTTAAGACTTATGGATTCTAACTTTATAAATATTTCTTATTATGCATCACAAATTATAACTTTGAATGATTTGTCATACTGAATATTAAGCAATTTTGATCATGTTTAAGATGTAAAGATTTGAACTTTATGTGCATTTTTCATGATGAATCATAACTTTAAAATTTGAATGATATGTAATATTGAAGCTTAAGTGCACTATTTTTAATGTGTTTAAGATTCAAATATTCGAAATTTATGCACATTTATCATGATGCATCATAAATTTAAAACTTGAATGATATATAATACCAAATTTTAAGTGATTTTAAAAATGTTTAAGATCAAAAGATTATAACTTTATATAAATTTATAAGGATGCATATTAACATTGAACTTTGAAAAATATGTAATTGTAAAGTTTAAGAAAATTTCAATGTGTTTAAGATCTAAAAATTTGGACTTTATGCATATTTCTCATGATGCATCATAGCTTTAAAATTTGAATAATATGTAATATTGAAGATTAAGTGGTTTTGAATGTCTTTAATATCTAAATATTTTAACTTTATACACATTTATCATGATACATCATAATTTTGAAATTTAAATGATATGTAATATCGAAGCTTAAGTGATTTTGAATATGTTTGAGATCTAAAGATTCTAATTTTATGAATGTTTCTCATGATGCATCACACCTTTAAAAGTTGAATGATATGTAATACCAAATACTAAGTGGTTTTGAACATATTTAAGATCCAATTAGAATCTTATTTATGTGCATTTATCATGATACATCATAACTTTAAAATTTTAATGTTATGTAATACAAAAGTTTAAGTAGTTTTACATAAGTTTAAGATCCAAATATTTGAGCTTTCTATGCATTTATCATGATGCATCATAACTTTCAAATTTGAATGATATATAATACTGAATCTTAGGTAGTTTTGAACGTGTATAAGATCTAATAATTGTAACTTTATGTGCATTTCTCATGATAAATCACAACTTTTAATTTTGAATTACAAGTAATACTAAAGCTTTAGTGGTTTTAAATGTCTTTAATATCTAAAAATTCAATATATTTATCTATTTCTCATGATGCATCACAACTTTAAAATTTTAATGATATATAATACATAAACTTAGGTAGTTTTGAAAGAGTTTAAGATCCAAAGATTCATGTTTTATGTGTATTTCTCATGATGCATTGCAACTTTGAAATTTTAATGATATGTAATACCAAAACTTAAGTAGTTTTGAAAATGTTTAAGATCGAAATATTTGAATTTTATCCATGTTTCTCATGATGCATCACAACCTTAAAATTTTAATGATATGTAATAAAAAAATTTAAATGGTTTTGAATATGTTTAACATCCAGAGATTCAAACATTATGCCAATTTTTCATGATGCAACACAACTTTAAAATTTGAATGATATATAATATTGAAACTTAAGCAATTTAAAACATGTCTAAGGTTCAATGATTCAAACTTTATTCATATTTTTTATGATGCATTGAAAGTTTTAAATTTGAATTATATGTAATATTGAAGCTTAAGAAATTTTTAATATGTTTAAGATCTAATGATTTTAAATTTATGCATATTTATCACGATGCATCACAACTTTAAAATTTCAATGATATGTCATATTGAAGCTTAAGTGATTTTGAAGGTGTGTAGCATCCAAATATTCAAACTTTATGTTCATTTCTCATGATGAATCATGAGTTTGAAATTTGAATGATTTGTAATGCCCAAATCTTATGTTGTTTTGAAGGTGTTTAATATCAAAAGATTTGGAATTAACGCATGTTTCTCATAAAGAATCATAAATTTGAAGTTTGAATGATATTTAATACCAAAGATTAAGTGGTTTTAAATATGTTTAAGATCTAAAGATTCAAATTTTATGCATGTTTTTCAACAACCATCATAACTTTGAATTTTGAATGACATGTAATACCAAAGTTTAAATAGTCTTGAATATTTTTAAGATCAAAAGATTAAAATTTTATGTGTATTTTTTATGATGCCTCACAAATTTAAAATTTGATTGATATGTAATAGTGAAGCTTAAGTAGTTTTGAAAGTGTTTAGGATCCATAGATTCAAAATTTATGTGTATTTATATTTCTAACTATTTTTGCTATTTAATATTTAAAATAAATAAGAAACTAAGATTAATGGTCAGGGGTTTGTACACACCAAAATTAAGCTATGCACCATATCCAAGCGATTGAAGGAGCTCTTCTTTGCCTATGGAGGAAGACACCTATAGATAAGAAGACTCAAATAGAAAGATGTTAGAGATAGATATAGTGGACTGCCAAGCATATGCTCGGTCCCAAAAGTGCAAAGACTTCCTAAAAGGATGACAGTCCATGTTTTATAATTAAAAGTGTCAAAAATAAATAAATGACAAATGAATAACAAAGAGGAAATTAGATAATGCATACTTGTTTCCTTGTAGTCGATCTGCCACAGTCATCGACGTCGATATCCTTACTGGCATCAATTGGTCAAGTTACCGATGTCAGTTATGCTGATGATGTCGATAGGGGTAGTGGTCAATGTCAGTCAGGGCAATGGCCTTGGATGGGTTTATGGTTGATAGAGGGGTCTAGAAGGAGTCTGGGTCTGTGCAAGGTTGTAGGGAGATAAATACGGTTCGTAGAGGGACAAAGGTAGATGATAGGTTGTCAAAAAAGGGTCAAGATAAAAGGAATGCTTAATAGCCTCTTTAGAAAGAAAGCTGGGTCTGGTTGAAGGTCAGGTCTGGTTAGGTAGTATTTAGATATATAAAATTGACTATGTTATTCTAAATTACTGAAATGAAAGGGGGGGAAGAAATACTTAGCTCTAGTGAAATGAAAAACCAAGGTGTTGAATGCTTGTTCCTATTATGACTGATGTCTAGGTCCCGTGCAATGCTTTAGTCCAATATGGAGTGACTGGTGTAGAGTCTCTATGGCCAAGGGAGCGTCGGTTGAAGTCTGATCTCTATTGATGTCCTAGAGTCCAAGAGAGAAGCATCTAAGAGGAAGTCGATTCAAGATTCGTGATTAGTGATTAGTGATTCATGATTAGCCCAAGTGAGAGGTTAGAACTCAGTTTAAGTAAACTGACGTCGGTGGGTGGAGAATGAGTAAAAAGGCTAACAAACCCATTCTCCATTTTCCAAGTGCATAGTCTATTGGAGAATTGTCAAAGGTCAGGCTAAATACGCACGAGACTTGGTTAGGCGGTTGGGGAGGAGTAAGAATAGGTCTTGGGTGAGTCACAGGGTAGGAAATGGTCCAAGACGAGGTATCCAAGGAAAGGTGTCCTAGGTGATGTGTTAGGGTGAGGTCATAATTTAAAATAAGTTGTTTATTTTAAATTAATAAGATATGGGTTAGGATCAAGGAGTGTCGACACAATCTAGGTGTCTACATTTGCCCTTTTTTGTCTTGTTGGTTGTTTTAGATAAACTGTAAGACAAAGATAGGAGTAGATGCCCCAGGTATGAGATGGGGTATTCTCCCTCAAAGCGGGAGTCAAGGGAAGGTAACCTGATATTGGGTGCTGATTTGAGAGGTAGTGGATAGATATGGTGAAGTTTGAGTGTGAATGCTATAAAAGTTGAGATTGTGCATATACCACTACATGGGATAGATAGGTTAAATTCTTGTAGTGAAAGGTTGAGGAGTGTTAAAATCAAAATAACTGATCCCTAACATTTAGTTATAGCTAATTGGGTTAAATGATCAAAGTTGTAGCTCCAATGGTCATCGTGTTTCAAGTATCTTAGGCTTAGGAAGTGCTCTTGGAAAACATGAAAATATCACAAGTAGTGGGGATCAACTGGAGCATGATCTGATACTTGTGAAGGTCGTAATATGAGGTACAAACAATTTTTCTATCTATTCGTGAGGTAGCATATATGCAATCAAAACAACTAAGGTAGAGTTGTCTAGAAAGTGGTCATTGTCTAAGGAGATAGGCGTAATCTCCATGGTCATTGGTCGAGTCTTGTTGAGATATAAGTGATCTCAATGGTTGTGTGTTGTGGTTAGGGAGATGTATGTGACCTCAAGTGTGCCCCATGAGAAGTCAAAGGTGACTTCTACAATGTCAAGGCTGGTTGATTAGTCATTATTTGGTTAAAGGTTAGATGGTTGGTCCATCATGTAGATGGATGAATGAAATGGTTGTCGTCATTAGGGAGATGAATGGGGGAATGGCTGAGCTAACCTCAGAAGACTGAGTGCTACCTACATAGCCTCTATTTGTAAGGGGCATTAGACCAATGTAGTTTAGAGAAAGGGTTAAAGTGGTCGATAGTTGGTTATGTTATAGATGTTAGCATTTCCCATATGTGTGGTGGTACATGCTTGAAATGATGAAGAAATGATAATGTTACAGCCTTTTCCATATTATGTGATGGCATATTTTGTAACATTGGTGATGTGGTCTTTCATTCCTAGCAATTTTCCATATTGGTAATGGTGTATGCTAAAAATGAATTGCATATATTTATGCTTCAACAAGTAATGGTTTATGCTGGCATAAGTTGTGTGGTCGATAGTTTCCATGTGTATTGTTTTCCATAGAAACTAGTGTGAATGGGCTATGATAATGTTAGTGGTCTGAAAAAAGTTTGGTTTGGTTTGGTTGGGTTATAAAATGATTTGGTTATATATGACCAAAGTGTAAGAAGTGAAAGGTGCATTACTCTTTCATTGACAAGGACTATGATGATGACATAGATAAGGTTTTTGGAAACAAAATCCCTATTCATGTATTACGTCATTTGACCATTGGTTTTTATTAGAGAAGTAGTCGAATCACTTGACATTAAGTGAGCTTGAAATCCCTTGAGTATGTTGGGGTGATAAGTGTGATTATGTGATATGTCAGGATAACATAACCCTTTTTTAGCAGGGATAGCTTTGCCCTTTTTATAGGTGACCCTAAGAATGACTATAGACAAGTCCATGACTTAATAGTTTGTAGACTGATCAATGTGGGAAGTCCACTTGAGGATGTTGTATTATTATGTGGTTATTTTGAAGCTAATCGGTATGAGAAGCTTTTTAAAGGCTGCTGTGTATGTAGAAAAATTTGGTCATAGCCATCTTTTGAGGGAGTGATCTATATTGGCTTTGTATGCTAGAATGTATGTAGATAGCTATCCTTTAAGGGATCAGTCTATTAATTACAACAACGATGTTGATGTAATTGTCATTCGAGGGAGTAATCTACATGTATAGTTTATGACATATATAGTTGTTTTTTTTTGGACTTTTGTCATGAACTCTTCTATAACAGTGTAGAGGGTTTCCCTTTTATTAGAACAAAGCATTCATGCTTAACAAAAGGGTTAACTAATGTTGGGAATAAGGGTTGAAAGGAATAGAAATGATGATGATGACAGGGTTGCTTAAGGGACGAGCTCAAGTTAAATGTCAAGTGAATGATTACTTGACTAATAGTAGAATGGTCAAAAATATAAGACATTAAGGGGCTCAAGTTTTGGCCAGCCTTCGAAAGAAGACCGATGAGAAGTCCCTGATCTATGCTTGTGCATTATGATTTAAGGTCCAAGTCAATTAGGAGCAAACTTGCCCCATTTGCTTCGTTCCATATTGGTCACATGTTGGTTGATGTTGGACATGAAGTTGGTTGATATGTTGTTGGCATGTTTTGTTCGATGTTGGTCATGAAGTCAGTTAGTATGTTGTTGGCATTAGACAAGGAGGCCGTTAAGACCTCATTTGTAGAGAAGTCCCCCTATCATGGTGTAGCGAGCAATGTTCTTGATAAAAGCTGGTCGTGCATTGCTAGAGAGATTAGGAGGCATAATAGAATATGTTAAGTAGTCAATAGGTCGCTTATGCCAAGCATTATGTGGACTAGAGGGGCTAGGAGGAATTTTCCCTAGTGATGTTGGTCGAGACATGTCTAAGATAGAAATCTTTGGTTGTGTTGGTTGAGAGGTCTTGATGAATAATGGATATGTCAAAGGTGTAGAAGTCTGGTCTTTTCCTTTATTCTTCACATTTTGGGGCCTAGTGGCCACATGAACAGTGTTGATTTTGAATAAAGGAGGAGATGGTGGTAAAGGGACCATAGTCTTGTATGGGGATCCCGATTTAGGTGAAGAGATTTGGGATGGTGTCAGTGATTTATCAAAATGGTGGTCAGAAGAAGCCTCAATGTGAGGGGTGTCTTTTTTTAGGTGTCAGTGAATGATAACCTTAAGGCCATAGCAATGCTCAGTATCATGTCCTAGTGTGTGATGATACTAGCAGATTTTAGTGTCATCGAACCAAGATGGTTTTGGTCTGAGAGGTTTCTATGGTTTAATAGGTGGAAGAGTGATGCTAGATGACTACAACAATTGGAATAACATCGAAGCATATGAACCCCTTAATGGGTTTGTGCTTCTTATAGTTGGGGTTAACTTCTTTTTAGGAGTTGTTTAGGGAGTTTGTCATGTCATGTTTTTAGTTGGCGGTGTGACCACATGTGGAGATGACACGTTGCTATTGAGAGGTGTTGGATGTTTTGGAGGAGGTATGTTTGTGTTAGGTTGAGAGAGTAATGGAGGCAATTTGCCTTTGTGAAGTGTTGGAGTAGGAAGCACTCCTATGAAGGTGGATGGGTGTGGGCCCAAATTAGAGGACAATGGTGATGGTGGGGGAGAAGTTCTCTGATGTAGCTTAATAGCCTTCTTTGGTTTAGTGTGAGGACTACTATTGGGTGAGGTGAGGTTCAAGTCTACCTTCACTTGTGGGTGAGTGAGGTTTGAGAGGCATGGGATGGTTATGGCTTTTACGTGTAGTCAAGTAGTAGGGAAAGTATGATCCCCTAATGATGATAAGAAGGATGAGGGTAAGGCAGCTGACATTGGTGCCATCAAGGCATCCTCCAATATGGGAGAATTTAAAGTTGACTCTCCTACGTGTGAAAGGGGGCTAGATGGAGGATTATCCTCCATTGGTGGAGGACAAATAAGAAAAGAAGACTCTTCTAGCTATGATAGAAAAATAGGAGAAGAGAGTTCTTATACCTATGGAAAAATAAGAGAAGAGAGTTCCTCAACCTGTGATAGACAAGTATGAGAAGAGAGTTCTTCTACCTGTGATAGACAAATAGGAGAAGAGAGTTCTTCTACCTGTGATGGACAAATAGGAGAAGAGAGTTCTTCTACCTATGATAGACAAATAGGAGAAGAGAGTTCTTCTACCTGTGATGGACAAATAAGTTGATTAACCACTTCGGACTTTGGTAGGGGTTGGTTACAAACCATGTCGACCGTGCATATATTATGCTCTTAAAAGTCATCGACTATGGTCTGAATGTTATTCTGACTTGGGGAATGGTTAGGGAATGGTTGTCTAAAGACATCCATGTTTTGGTTAGCCAGCGCGTTTGGGTTATCCAAAACAAGATCCCCCTTATCCAGCATGTCTTGAATGATGTTTTTGAATGTTTTGTAATTGTTTATGTCATGACCGTTGACACGATGATAGTGACAGAAGTCATTTTCCCTATACTGGACAAGGATGGCTTTTGAAGGGTCAAATTGTGGTGGTCAAATTTGAGGGAGATTAAGGACCCCCTGCTTGATGAGTTTATCCAACATGAAAGCGTATGACTCTCCTATTGGAGTATATTGATGATGTACATGCCGTTGTTCGAATTGTCTTTTGATGTAGTCTGATGTGGAAGGCTGAGATTGATTGGTTGTTGTTGAAGATGATGGTCTAAGGACCATAGTGTTTGTCACTCCTTTAGACTTGGAGTGCGAAGAAGAAGGTTTGGATGGAGAAGGGTCATTAGATTTGGCATTGGTATTTTTACTACACAATTTGACCTTATCTTCTTCGACAACATAGAGTTCAAGCTTTCTGGCCATGGTGAAAGCTTCATCAAATGTGCAGAATGTCTGAACCCGCAAAGTAGATGAGATGTGCTTAGCACATGCTCATGAAAAGAGCTCAATGAGCTCAAGTTGAGGTAATGAAAAGGAGAGTTGGTTGATCAAACCTCTCCAATGGGCATCAAAGTCAACTATTGACTCATCATCAAATTGTTTAATAGAATAGAGATTTTTAATGGAGACCTTCTTAGTGATGTTGATTGAAAAGTGATCGAGAAATAGTTGGGCTAGTTAAGTGAAGGAAAAGAGAGAATGACTGGTAATAGAGCTATACCAGTCAAGAGTGGTTCCTGAAAGTGACATGGGGAACGTGCGAAGTAATAGCGCATCATTGTGGGTTATAAGGTAACAAGCATGTCTAAACGCTCGTAGATGTTGTTGTGGGTCCTCTTTACTCTAAAATTGAGTAAATTTGGGGAGTTCCCACTAGTTAGGATATGGTTTAATAGGGACTGAAGGGTGAATGGGTTCATTGTATATTTTTTCTTATGAAAGAACATTATTTGAATCAGAAATGGATGTCTTAAGGTTAGACATCTTATCCACCAGCATCTTTATGAGATCGGCTAATGGATTGGTAGGTGGAACACCCACAAGTTGTAAGGTACCTGAAAGGTGTTTAGAGGGGCATATGATGTACTTAGTTTCATTTGTATAGGCACAACGTATTAGTAGTTCATCATAGGGATTGATGTTGAGGTCAAGCAGGCTTGTGCCATGAAGCTAGAGGGCACAAGTTGATTAGATACTACCAAAGGTGGTTGAATGGTGATATTGGTTAAAGGATAGGTAGTCACTCCCACATTTATAAGTGTAAGAGTGTGTGGAGTCGAGGCAATCAAGTTCTGGTATGGTGTAGAACTTTGTTGAATTGTTTGTGGTTGAGGGGGTACGGAAACCCTGATGGAGGTAGGTCCAAAAGTGGAAGGGGAGATCAAATCTTGATGATTGACCATGGTCAGTTTGCTGGTCGAGACAATGGCTTGAGTGATGATGGGTTGGCTAGCAGATGGTGTTGATACAATTTCTGCTTCAACTGAGGAAGTTGGCATCCCATAAATGGGTTTACCTGAAGGGTCTCGCATTTGGTTTCTCATGAGATAGTGTTGGAGAGCCTTGACATTTTGGTCAAGGAGTCTCTCAAAGTTTTGATCCCCTTCAGGAACAATTGGATGTTGGTCAAGGCTAGGATGGATAGGAGTATGCTCAATATATGAAGTATACTCCATTTGATGACTTGATATGAAAGGTGAGGGTGGAAGTGATTGTTGCCTCGCATGGTCAATAAGGGATTTGGCTTGACTATGTGTCAAAACTATTAAAGGCAAAAAGCGTCAGGTTCTAAAAACTATGGATTTAAGTTTCAAAAAACTAGAAGTGGTCAAAATGTGTATTTGACTACAAAAAGGTCAGGTTTTAAGTTGTTATTTTGGAAAAAATTTGTTGACAGTGATCGACGTCAGTTTAAAAACTGATGTCAATGAAAAGTTGTCGATGTTAGTAGAAAAACCAATGTCAGTGAGGAAAAATGTACCAATGTCAGTGGAAAAACTGATATCGGTGTCTGTGTGTTCCAGAAACTCAAAAAACTAAAAAACTTTGGAAGAAAAAGAGAAATTTTGAGTTGTTTTAGAATTTAGAGTAATGCATCCTCACTAGCTCAAAAAACTAGATAAAAATAGCAGAAAAGATGAAGGCAAGCAACCTCTAAACATTTAATTCTTAAGAATAAATTTTTAGAGTCATGGTGGCTTATGCCTTAAAAGAATATGTTTGGGATGGGCTTTTAGAAAGGTTCCTAAAGAGGCACTCTAAAGCTAGTTTTAGGTTAGTTTTGGTGCTCAAAAGTCTGTATTATGTTCTGTACGTGGCTTGGTGCTAGGGGTTTGCTCCCCTCACTTCACAAACCCAAAGCCGAGCTAGGCCGCTTAGCCAATATATACTTCCCGTAAATTTTATACTCTACCAGAGAATAGAGTGGGTCCTCCTCTTGGTTGTGAAGTCTAAGTAGGATCATCAGGAAGGGTAAGGTATTTGCTAGGTGGTGAAATCCTAGTCTGGCCTTGTCTTAGGTATGTTATATGTTTGATTTGTGATAGTGGTCTAGTCGTGTAACATAAGTGCACTACGATTTATTCATAATGCGGTTAATTACTAGATGAGCTAAATATGCATTCAAGCAGGTGTGAAATGCATTTAAATTTTAACCCAAATTGAAATGTTTGTTTAGATGCAGACAAGTGAAGAAAAGGTTAAGACCATGAATTTCACTACTCTAAGATGTAAGAGGAAAGGTGACAAGATGAAAAAAAATATTCTTTTTAACTTGCTTGTGATGTCTTTTGGAAAGTAAAAAGAAAGAAAAATGATGCAAGGAGAGAAAATTTCCCTAATGTAGTTATATGAATGATTGCCTTTAGAAGGAAAATAAATGAACCCAAGGAAAACACCAGGGGTCCCACCGGGCGTGCCAGAATGTTTCTAACATTTTTTTGCTATTTAATATTTAAAAGAAATAAAAAACTAAGATTAATGGTCAGTAGTTTGTACGTACCTAAATTAAGCTACGCAAGATATCCAAGTCATTGAAGGGGCTCCTCTTTGGCTATGGAGGAAGACACCTGTAGATAAGAAGACTCAAAAAAAAGATGTTAGAGACAGATATAGTGGACTGCCAAGCACATGCCTGGTCCCAGAAGTGCAAAGACTTCTTGGAAGGATGACAGTCCATGTTTTATAATTAAACGTGTTAGAAATAAAGAAATGACAAATGACTAACAAAGAGGAAATTAGATAATGCATACATGTTTCCTTATAGTCAGTCTGTCATATTCACCGACATTGGTAGCCTTGCCAGCGTCAGTTGGTTAAGTTGCAGACGTTGGTTATTCTACCAGCATCGATAGGGGTAGTGGTCGATGTTGGTCAGGGCAATGGCCTTGGATGGGTTTATGGTCGACAGAGGGGTCTAGATGGAGTTTGGGTCTGTGCAGGGTTGCAGGGAGACAAATACAGTCTGCAGAGGGACAAAGGTAGATGATAGGTTGTCAAAAAAAGGGTCAAGATAAAAGGAATGCTTTATAGCCTCTCCAAGAAGAAAACTGGGTCTAGTTGAAGGTCGGGTCTTGTCAGGTGTATTTAGATATAGCAAATTGACTATGTTATTCTAAATTACTGAAATGAAAGGTGGGGAAGAAATACTTAGCTCTAGTGAAATGAAGAACCAAGGTGTTGAACGCTTGTTCCTATTACGACTGATGTCCAGGTCCCATGCAATGCTTTAGTCCAATCTGGAGTGACCGGTGTAGAGTCTCTATGGCCAAGGGAGCGTCAGTTGAAGTTTAATCTCTGTTGATGTCTTGGAGTCCAAAAGAGAAGCATCTAAGAGGAAGTTGATTCGGGATTCGTGATTAGCTCGAGCGAGAGGTTAGAACTCGGTTTACATAAACCAACATTGGCGATCTCACCAGCGTCGGCCGACATTTAACCAACATTGGTGGGTGGAGAATGAGTAAAAGGGCTAATAAACCCATTCTCCATCTGCCAAGTGCATAGTCTATTAGAGAATTGTCAAAGGTCAGGCTAAATATGCATAAGAGTTGGTTAAGCAGTTGGGGAGGAGTAAGAATAGGTCTTGGGTGAGCCATAGGGTAGGAAATGGTCCAAGACAAGGTGTCCAAGGTGAGGTGTCCTAGGTGAGGTGTCCTAGGTGATGTGTCAGGGTGAGGTCATAATTTAAAATAAGTTGTTTATTTTAAATTAATAAGATATGGGTTAGGATCAAGGAGTGTCAACACAATCTAGGTGTCTATAATTTCTCATTATTCATTATAACTTTGAAACTTGAGTGATATGTAATACCAAATATTCATTATTTTTTAAGGTGTTTAATATCCAAAGATCCAAAATTTAATTACATTTCTCATGATACATCACAACTTTCAAATTTGAATGAAATGTAATACTAAAGCTTAGACAATTTTAAAGGTGTGTAAGATCCAAAGATTTAAACTTTATGCACATTTATCATGATGCATCATAACATTTAAATTTGAATGGTATGTTATATCAAAGCTTAAGTGCACTATTTTGAATGTGTTTTAGATGTAATTATTAAAATTTTATTCATGTTTGTCATGATGAATTAAAAATTAAAAATTTGAATGATATGTAATACTAAAGCTTATGAGGTTTTAAATATGTTTAATATCTAAAGATTTTAACTTTATGCATATTTTTTATAATGAGTCATAACTTTGAAATTTGAATGATATTTAATTTCAAAGCTTAAGCAATTTTGAAGGTTTTTAAGATCCTAAGATTCAAAATTTATGTGCATTTATCGTGATGCATCACAACTTTGAAATTTGAATGATACGTAATATAAAAACTTACAAGATTTTGAACATGATTAAGATCCAAAATTTTTAACTTGATGCATATTTTTTATAATGCATCATAACTTTGAATTTTTAATGATATGTAGTATTGAAGCTTAAGAGGTTTTGAAGGTGTTTAAGATCCAAAGATTCTAACTTTATGCATGTTTCTCATAATGCATTGCAACTTTGAAATTTGAAAGATATGTAATACCAAATCTTAATCAATTTTGAAAGTGTTTAAGATCCAAATATTTTAACTTTATGTATATTTATCATGATGCATCACAATTTTGAAACTTAAATGATATGTAATATTGAAGATTAAGCAATTTTTAACATGTTTAGATCCAAATATTTAAACTTTATGTGCATTTATTATGATTGATCACAACATTGAAATTTGAATAATATGTAATAATGAAGCTTAAGTAGTGTTGAAGGTATTTAAGACCTAAATATTAAAACTTTATGCACATTTCTCATGATGAATCACAACTTTGAAATTTGAATGATATGTAATGATAAATTTTAAGAGGTTTTGAATGTATTTAATATATAATGATTATAATTTTATGAATGTTTCTCATGATGCATCATAAATTTGAAATTTGAATGATATGTAATACTAAATCTTAAGTAGTTTGAATATGTTTAAGATCAAAGGATTTGAAATTTATGGACATTTTTCATTATGCATCATAAATTTAAAATTTGAATGATATATAATACAAAACTTTAAATTTTTTTGAATGTGTTTAAGATCCAATGAATTGAAATCTATTATCATTTATCATGATGCATCACAACTTTGAAATTTTAATAATATGTAATATCGAAGATTCAACATATTTGAATGTGTTTAAGATCAAAAGATTTGAAATTTATGTGCATTTATCCTAATGCATAACAACATTGAAATTTAAGTGATATGTAATACTAAATCTTAAGAGAGTTTCAATGTATTTAAGATCTAAATATTCAAACTTAATGTGTGTTTCTCATGATGCATTAAAATTTTAAAATTTAAATGATATATAATATTAAAGCTTAAGAAGTTTTGAACATGTTTAATATCTAAAGATTTGAAATTTATGCATATTTTTCATGATGTATTAAAAATTTTAACTTTGAATGATATTTAATATAGAAGCTTAAGTGATTTTAAATGTGTTTAAGGTCTAAATATTTAAATTTTATGCATGTTTCTTATGTTACATCACAACTTTAATGTTTGAATGATATGTAATATCAAAGCTTAAGTAGTTTTGAAGTTGTTTAAGATCTAAAGATTCAAAATTTATGTGCATTTATAGTAGTGCATCACCTCTTCAAAATTTGAATGATATGTAATACAGAAGCTTAAGTAGTTTTAAAGGTGTTTGAGATCCAAGGATTTAAACTTTATGCACATTTCTCATGATGTATCACAACTTTAAAATTTAAATAATATGTAATACCAAAGTTTAAGTGATTTTGAACATGTTTAATATCCAAATATTCAAAATTTATACTTTTTTCTCATGATGGATCATAACTTTTGAAATTTTAATGATATTTACTTTCAAAGCTTTAGTAGTTTGGAAGGTGTTTAAGATCCAAAGATTCAAACTTTATGTGCATTTCCATAATGGATCTTAAACTTTGAAATTATAATGACTGTAATATTAAAGCTTAAGTAGTTTTGAATGTGTTTAATATTTAAATTTTCAAACCTTATGCATGTTTTTCATAATATATCACAAATTTGAAATCTGAATGATATGTAATACCAAATAATAAATGATTTTGAACATATTTAATATCCAAAGATACAAACTTTATATGCATTTTTCATGATGCATTATAACTTTAAAATTTGAATTATCTTTAATACCAAATATTAAGTGGTTTTGAGCAAGTTTAAGATCTAAAGATTCAAAATTTATGCTTGTTTCTCATGATGCATCACAAATTTGAAATTTGGATGATATGTAATATTGAATCTTAAATAATTTTGAATGTGTTAAAGAAAAAATGATTCAAACTTTATGTATTTTTATTATGATGCACCACAACTTTGAAATTTGAATGATATGTAATACCAAAGTTCATGAAGTTTTGAATGTGTTTTAGATCCAATGGTTCAATCTTTATGCACATTTTGAATGAAGCATGACAACTTTTAAATTTGAATAATATGTAATACTAAAGTTTAAGGGGTTTTTAATGTGTTTAAGATATAATGATTTGAACTCCATCCATGTTTCTCATGCTACATCATAACTTTGAAATTTAAATGATATGTAATACTGAAACTTAAGTGGTTTTGAATGTTTTTAAGATCTAAATATTTGAACCTTATGCATGTTTCTCATTATTTATCATAGCCTTGAAATTTAAATATGTAATACCAAAGCTTAAGTAGTTTTAAACATGTTGAAAATCCAAAGACTGAAATTTGTTGCAGTTTCTCATGATGCATCACAAAATTAAAAATTTAAATGTTATGCAGCATCAAAGTTTATTCAATTTTGAGCATGTTTAAGATTTAAAGATTCAACTTTTATGAGAATTTCTCATGATGCATCACACCTATGAAATTTGAATGATAAGTAAAACTAAAGCTTAAGTAGTTTTGAATGTGTTTAAGATACAAAGATTTGAACTTTATGAACATTTATCATGATTTATCAAAACTTGAAATTTGAATGATATGTACTACTGAAGCTCAAGAAGTGTTGAACGTGTTTAAGATCTAAATATTCAAATTTTATGCATCTTTTTTATGATGCATCACAACTTTGGAATTTTAATGATATGTAATACCAAAGATTAAGTGGTTTTGAAGGTGTTTAAGATCCAAAGATTCAAACTTTATGCACTTTTTTCTAAATGCATTGTAAATTATAAATTTGAATTTTATGTAATTATTGGCCAAATTTGGCCCACACAATAATATTTTTCCTATACATGGTTTGGATAGATGAAAAAAGTTATAGATGCAATGAGTAGACCAAAATTAGGAGAAGATGATCTCATATTTTTTACAGAGCTTTTGAAACCCTTTAATCAAGCTTAATGTACAATTTATTTGTCCTTGGGAAGTAGGATTGGAAATAGGTCAAGGATTGCAAAGTGAAGAGACAAGTAGGTTCTCATGGTATTTCAAGAATTCAAGGACATTAATAATGTTGAAAAATGTCTTAAAAGTTCATTATAGCCTTCTAAAGAGACAAAAATTTATTGCACAAGTCCATAAAAACTGTATCATCATAAACACATCACATAGAGATGAATAGATCAGTCTAGTTACACATTTTATAGATGCACTTGAAATATCAACCAGGGTTAAATAGTTACGTTATCATAGTTTTTTCATGACTTAAACATTCTCTAAAAATTTTGTGTCTTGATGAGTTATCTATCTCAATATCTAAGTCCTCAAAGTTTAATAAGAAAATGAAATATGCATGGGAATGTCAATTTGAAGCTATAGTAATTAATCATTTGGTTATAAAAATCCTTAACAAGTAAGATATGTGCAAGGAAATCAAGTTTAGGCCTCATGAATTAACTATTTGAAATTAAATGTTCCTGAAGATCCAATGGTGATCACTTGATTTGATCATAGATCCACAACACATGGGCAGTCAATAGGTCAAAAATTACCTAGAATAAGATCAATGGTTTTTATTCAATCATATTAGAAGATCTAATGGTGATCAAGTGTGGATGAAGTCAGTGATTCCTAAAACTAATCAATGGAACATGATCCATCATACCAAATTAGATCAATGGTGAGCTCTAAGTCAAAAATTTAATAAATCTGTAAGATAAGTGATAAGCTACCAAGTGTCATGATCATGGTAGCTATCATGTAAATTAATGGTACACATTCAATCCATGAAAAAGAAGATTTATAGTGTGTGAGAAATCAGATCTAATGGTATGCATTTGATCATGAGGAAGCTTATCAACATCGAGTGAGAGGTCAACGAGTTAGTAGATCCCATAGAACTAACAGAGTGTGTTAAACTATGTAGATTCAAGATCAATGGCTGGCATTAAAAGTTGAAGCTAGGAGACTTCAATAGAGAGAAAATGTGACCTAAGGTTGAACTAAGGCAATTATTTTAAAGGATGTCATTGAATCTTAGTCGAGACTTCTGTTAGATGACCCAATACATGTAGGCATGGCTTTCTTATGGTTTAAATGTCATTCCATGAAGGGATATCCTCATGTGTAGTGGATTATATATTCCCACAAGGTTTAAAGGTAGAATATGTCTATTTAGACCTAATATAGTTCAAGAGTGATCCTATGTAGTTTGTAACCTCTTCATGTATAATAACTATATGAAAACCAATAAATTGAATTAGTTTTTAATCTAAAGTAAGACATATGTTTAGATATTAAAGTAGGGGAAAATATGAATGGTTATGAAAAAGTGTCTCATATTTGACATTGCCACATCCTTTATAAGTAGGTATATACCACCACTAAAAGAATACATTGCATGGCTCTGTCCAAATTCAATGTATGAGGACTTTGTCCTTATAGTGAAAATAAATGGAATGTGCCATGAAAGATCAAAGAAAAGAGATATAGTGGTTAGAGAATCAATTAAATCATTCAATTTTTCTTAGATCTTAAGGATATTTCTTCCTTGAGAGGATCATTACTCATGATCTAAAAAACAAACTCTTGTCCTCTATTATATTACTCAAATAATGAGAATGACTTGAAGACTAATTGGATAAAATACAATTTAATGTGTTGATGAAGGGATAGTCCTAATTAGATATATTATGGTTCAAAATTCAAGAAAGGAGAAATCTCAATTAATTATCTTGGATGGAATGCTTCCCCTCTCTCTCCCCTTTATCATGTATCTCTTATTTTCTTCCACATTGTAAACACTCTATGACTTTTGATAATAAATTGTTTCAATTATAGAAGAGTAGAGACTCTCATTTGATAAGGCTAGACCTTATCAAAAATTTGTATGAAAGACCTCTTGAAGAAATAAATACTTTATTTACCTATCTATCCCATTTGAATTGTGTTTAGCAAAGCTTGTGCATGATGGAATTGTGAAGGAAAATCTTCCATGTCCTTTGTCCTCCTTTCTTGCTCATTTCTAGGTGTCTTCAAGTTAGTTTTAGGTTTGAATTAGTGTTATTTTTGTCATTGATGCCAGCTCTTAGTGATTTTTATAATTCCTCTTTACCTTTATTCATTACTTCCTAAACTTAGTTTATGAAACACTTATGTAACTAGATAGTTCTGTGAGATTCTATGAGCTAGCATTCTCTTATGCTTCGTAAGTTTACTTCATGATTATGTGAGTTCTCATTTAAATTTTGTGCATCACCCTTTTATCCATATTAGGCTCCCTCTTCCCCATTCTAATCCTTTTCTCTATAGTAACACTAGTTTACACGATCCATCAAGAGGAAACAACACTTCTTTGGAGGTCCAACCCCACCATAAGTAACCCATAATCTAGGTTTGTTCCCATTATGTAGATTAATTGGAGAGAACCTGAGTAACCCTCTCTAAGGGTAAAAATTGATCCCATAATAGTTTCTATCATGCCCAGTGGGACTTCATTTAAAATAAGTTTGATCAAATTTTGATGTTAATTTGATCAATTTGAAATAGTTGTATCTTCCAAGCAATAACATTTGGTGACTCTAAAAAAAGATCCAACATTCTTATAGTAGAATAATGACTACATATCATGTCAAAGGTGACTACAAGGTCAACTTCTAGAGGTATTACCTTTGAATTCATCGAATTACATTAAAACATAGTAAAGAGATTAAGATTTTCTAATACACACCCATATAGATGAAATTTTATTCCTAAATTTTAAGGCCTACCCCTGCAAGAAGATCTTTGTTAAACCCTTTCATCACCATGACATACCCTATATTTCTTCCCTTTGTGTATCTTAGTGGTCAAATTCCTTTGGACCTCCCTCAATATGATCCTATTCTATATTATAAGCTCTTAAAATTGACCCTTATTTTACTAGATACCAAGATACAACCCCTTATAAACACCTCATGGATATATCTAATTTCTACAACATTCATGATATCAATGAGGAAAAAGTAGAGATTAGGTTATTATCCATCTCTTTTTAGGCACCTTATTGTGTACTAAGTGTGGGGTCACACCAAACTATTGAACTTTAGCATAAGACAACCGTCAAGGTCACCACACATCCTTTTTTGTACATTCTGGCACCAAGCTAGAGAAGTCTCTATGAATCCCATGCTAGTTGGTGGGTAGTTGAGGAGAGGACAACCTTCTCAAAGATGGTTCTGATAGATTTTGTATGAGGTGGCTTAAAACTAATGGATGCTGGAATATTGGAGCAGGTAGGAAAGTGACCTTTGAAGACAACCTTGTATAATGCACTTACATGTTTGACTGGTACACCATAGTGGCACTGACACCCCTAATATAACTCATCACTCGACATGCACTCCCCTATGTCCTATATAGGATAACTCTCTTCTATAAATGGAGAGTGGTCTTAGTTGGAGAAAGGGAGAGAAAAGGATATATAAGAAAGATCTAGTGAAATAAGAAGCTAGCCATAGATAGTTTATTTCTATATGTTATTCATAGAATTTCATATGTATTACCTAAGCTTGCTTTTGAGTTGTTGGGAATGAGTGGAGCTTAGTTAAGCATGTAACATTGTATCTCAAATAACTCTATTGTTTAAATTAATGAAGCATTGATTAAAAGTGAAGTTAGTTGCTTTATATATGAACTATATTCTATAAGTTTGTTTGAGAAATGATGTCATGTAATAGAAATAGAGATTTAGCTGAGTCACTAGTGGCACTATTACACCACTTCATAACTCTGACCACCTTGTAAATGTCATAGGGTGAACCAAAGGCACTAAGAATCTAAGGCACATGCTAAGAGGGTCACTTAAAAGTGAAACATCTATGCCCATGAAGAGGTTTATCCCTATTTAAGCCCACTTTGTAAGACCTAGTGCCTAGAGAATAACTACCCATGACATTAACTAAATCACCTAAAACTCAAGTTGTGCCATGTTGTGATTAGCTTAAGACATACTCGGTCCTTTCACTTTTGCACTTTGAGTAAGCACACAAGGCTTGAACTTTCTATGGAATTGATGCTAGCACCATAACATGAGTAAATGTTGTACACTAGACCCCTCTACCCTTATGCCCAACCTCCCCAGGTCTAGAACTAAATTGGTTTGATACCTAGCATAGGGGTAAGTGTAAAAACCCCTGAGGAGGAAATTTACTACAACATTTTGGTTTCATTATCAGAATGTGTTGACTTTCATTACTATAATGGTGTATATAATGATGCTCTGACTATTACTTGAGAATATCAAGTGCTTGCTAGAGCAAGTTTAAGATAGTTTCATGAAAAACCATCCTACTTATAGAGGATAAGAGCCATAGAAATGGGAGTTAAACCAACTCGTACAATGCCCTCTATGAAGTATTTTTTTTGAGTTAATTGAGCACATGTATCGATGGTTAGTTGATTTCATAGCTATTAAAAGGCATAGCTATGGCCAGTACCTTTAGTGGACTATAGAGTGCCAAGAAAGGTTGAAAAGCTTGGATGAGGTCTAGATGCACACTATGGATAAGTGGTGGAGTGGTGCACTAAACAACTGTGTTAGAGTTTATAGTATCAACCTTCTTATACCCTAAATAAGTATAGTATGAGTTTATTCATGAACCAAGGAGTACGTTCATCATAGGGCTCAGTATCAAGCTAAAAAAGCTCCTTGTAGATTATGGCATAGAAACCATGAAAATGGAAGGCTAAAATCCTTACACATATGAGCAAGTGCAAAAGGTGAGAATGGGATGTATAGGTAGGTTATGATGGAATAACGAAAACAATTTGGCACCTAAGAGCTCTAGAGGTTGAAATATGGAAATCATTGATGTAGGTTAATGTAGGATCTGGAACCTAGAATTGCTGAGAGGACCCATTGCAAGTGTGGAGGGCATGGGGAAAGATCTCTTAAACTAAAATAGTGAAAAAAAAGAGAAAGATAACCCATGAATTGAGCTCACAAATTAGGTGCAAGATGTAGTGAGTTACTACAAGAAGTGGTGCTTGAAGATGTGCTTGAAGCACCTACCCCCTTTAAACTAGAAGCACAAGCTCATACATTGGATCCCTAACCAATACAAAAAATAATGTTAAATGACCTAGTTATCAACCTAAACTTTGAAAGGACCCAAAATTTGAGCTAAGAATTTGTAATTAATTAGGTAATCCCTTATAAGGAATAAAGTAATGGAATAACAAACCTAACAAGTGCCACTCTAGGAGCCTTTAACACTGGCTCAAGTATTCTCATGTAGAGGATGTCTACACTAGCCAAGCAATAGCCTATATGAAGTGGTATAACACCACAAAGAAGTGGGGACACACCATCAGGTTCCACAACATAGCATGCCCTATTAGGGTTGATGATCAACCCTACTAGTGGACGTTTTGACGGGCCACCCCCAATATCAACACACGGAGGGTAGGCATACTAGAACCTTACACCATGTCCCTAATAGATCTACTATGATATGGCCATGGACCTACCTAAGTATTATGGAGTTGAAAATTCCATAGAGCATATGCTAATGTGTAAATTATAATGGCATGCTTAGGGTATCACTAAGTCTAAGAAAAATGCAACCCAATTCATGATCACTTTGTTGGATCACACCTGTACATGGTATCAAAAGTTTAACATAAACCAAGCTATGGTGAACTATGATGTATTCAAGGAAAGAGTTTGACATCCCCAAGTTTGAGTAGTAGAGCATCACAATGCTCAAAGAGATTAGCCAGGGGTTGATTGAGAACATATGCTTATATGATTCATAATTTAAAACTCTACTTTTAAATCTCCAATATGACATTCACCCCTCCCAACATGCACAATGGTTTTTTGGTAGCCTATTGGTACCCTTTAGATGCACTTTATCCATGAAGACCTTCATAAAACCCCACAAAGTGCTTGAAGCCACGCTTCAGGCCAAGTTGTAGGTAGCTATGATATTGGAGTCAATCCATTCATGGAGGCATAGATTGCTTCAATGGCCTCTCAATTATAAAAATTGACCATGGGTCAAGCACATGACACTCATAGTGGGTTGTGGTGCACTGAATATGAGATAGAGGGGCATAATAAGAACAACTACCTACATAGAAATGTCCACACACTACTTATAACCTATGAGATTTGTCATAAATCATATGACTCTCAAAACTATCCCCTATTATAATATGCTAGTTAGGTAAACACCACAATCTAATACAAATGTGTGATGCTTACACACATTCCACAAAAAACTATAGGGTCATTGATGAGATACACCAGAACATGGAAAGAGGTGAAAGGTAAGCAAAAACATCAAGTGGTGGCCATACAGGTTAGGGAAATGAGGGATATGGCTAGAACAACATGGGCTATGATAACCAAAGAGGCATGCATAGATGAGGAAGAGGATGTGGTGGTGGAATATTCCCACCATGATTATGTTATAAGTGCAGGTCCATCAAGCAATATCAACATGATTTCTCCATGTAATTGACATGCATTTATTGTTGAGGGCTAGATGTAGTTGAAGACTATCTAAATCTATACAATAAATTGATCCAAGGATAACTTGGTGTATATAAAGGTGTTGGTATGATCAATAATGAGTTCAAGGGGGAAAGGTGGGCCCCTAAGTCCCAACAAGATCACAAGGAGACACCCAAGGTGTAGGCCATGACAAGAACCAATTTCATCACTCAGGCACCCTCTAGACCACACCAAGACCTATCTTTGGAGTATGGTAAAGCAAGCCACACTGAGTGCATGACTCTTTCAGGACCCAAAACCATGCCATACCTAGGCCTTACACAATAAAAGGATGTCTTTTAAGAATCCATGAGCATGATACAAGACTTGTAAGGAAAAAATTAGTTGTAAAGAGATTTTTAGGCTAAGGGTACTACTCCACGTAAGAAGAAAGATCACAAGGAACCTAAATTATAGGAATTAACTAAGATCCTATGCCTCCTATAGACTAAATTGGTTCTTCCACTATTGAAGGACTTGCTTTGGAAGTATGTAAGAGAAGAACCAACATAAGAGGTTGTATATCTAATAATAGAAGTTAAAGCACCACATATGTAGTGGGAGCATGAATTTAGACATGCTCAGAATGTCGAATATGAATAAGAATTATTGATAGATGCCACCATCAATGGGTGGTTAGTTTGATATTTACTAATGGACACAAGTGTATAGGTCAACATCTTGACCAAAAATGCTTGATAAAATATGGGGTAGCCACCCATAAAACTATCCCTTCACATTTTGTTCATGGCCAACAATACTCACATGTAACCTATCAGAATCTTTAATGGTGATATTGTAGGCATCATGGGTACTAAATTTTATGCCAATTTTAAGATCATCAAGTTGGTTAAGAAGGATAACTACCTGATCCTCTTAGGAAGACCATGGTGTTATTCCAATAATTCAGACATGCACTTCAAGAAGTAAAATATGACTTTTGAGAATGGAAAAGGAAAGGGTGCCGATCCCCCTCCTAGATGATCAAGGACCCCCATACATAGAAAGTGTTGACCTCAAGGATGAGATCAACCACATCTATAATATCATGGTGTAGGGCACTAAGAGACTCAACCTAAATGACCAAGGCATGCTCACATAGGAAGATGGATAGTCAAATTTTGATACAATGGATGTAACATGAAAATGATGGGTTGAAGAGGCATATGAGGTCACTAGGTGGAGATGCCACCTAGTGTGTACAATAGTTCTAAGACAAGTCAGGATAGGGAAGGTAAGAATCAAGCAATTTTAAAAGAAATGGATCCCTCACACAAAAATAATGCAAAAGAATGTCCTTTATCTAAGTAAGGGGAATACTGTAGTGCTTCTAATGTATGGAGGGGACCAACCCATCAAAATTTATGTGCAAGATATTGAAGCTTTCATCCCAAAATAAATTGATCGAATTAGTGCATTAGTATACACTCTGAAGAACACTACCATTAGTTGGTGGGTGACATAGAGACCCAACATGCCAACCTAGTGTGATGTGAAGGAAATAATATGCATAAGGTCTGGTAAAAGTAAATAATATATAGACATCCTCACTTACCATGATGATTCAAACCTAATTTCTCATGTGCACATATGTAAGGAAACCTTGACAGTCTATAGTGAAAATCTACCAAGAGGCCTATGGGTGAATGCCTTTTATAGGACCCTAAGGACACGGGTGTGAGTGTGGTACATTGTAAATGAGATGTGCTATGAAATAGGGAATTGGGAATTACTCAAGGAAAATTTCATGCACACTTTTTCCTTCTCTTCAAAGAACTTAGAGTTATTGGAGCCATTACAAATCATCTATAGGATAGTGTTTGAGGACACTACAATCCTAGAAGAGCACATAAAAAAGATGTTTGAGGAGAAGGTATTAACACTCCCCACATTATTTGAAGATAAGGTACTCAATAGTGAATCCAGTGATGAAGATGATGAGACCAAGAAAGAGTGAAACTAGAAGTCTCTAAAATTCAAACAAAAACTTATGTGCCTCATGGATGACAATCCCCTATAGAATGAAGACCCAATGCATCTTTGAGTTGAGACAATAGAGACAATGAGGTAGGTTGAGGATTCACACCAAGTGAATAATGAACCCTACCATGCACCACTCAAGACCACCAAAATAAACATCATAGTAGAAGGTGACCCTAAGATCGCCACTATAGGTGCTTACTAGTCTGATTCAAAAATGGCATGAAATGTTGACCTTCAATGAGAATTTTAGGACATATTCCAACATATATATATAAGGACATGAATTGTACCCACCCTTCACTTGAAAATATGAGCATAAATCTTGTGGATGGTGTAAGGCCAGTAAAGAAGCACCCATATTGGATGAACCCATCTCTTCATGCCAAAGTAAAAATAGAGATTGATGGGATGTTTGTAGCTGATGTTATCTACCAAATACAAGAATCTGAATGGGTAAGTCCCATAGTTATCAACATCAAGAAGGATGACCATATATGGATTTGCATTGATTATAGAATGCTAAATTTCACCTACATCAATGATCCATTTTTGACCCCATTCATTGATGAGGTCTTAGATGGAGTCATAGGTTACAAGATTTACACTTTCACTAATGGATTATTAGGCTACCATCAAGTTCAAATTAAGGAGGAGGGTAAGCCCAAAATAACCTTTAGGATTGAATCGGGTTGTTTTGCATATAACATGATGCCCTTTAGGCTTAATAATGCACCCATCATGTTCTCTAGGGTAGTGATCACTACATTTAAGGATTTCATCCATAAATTTATCTAAGTTTATCTCAATGACTAATTTTTATATGGCCTTGTAAGGGGCACCTCGTGTTTGAGAGGTGTAAACAACTCCAAATTTATTTTAACCTAAAAAGTGCATCTTTACAACTAGCTTTAGGACATTGATTGGGAACATTGTTTACAAAGATGGCTTACTAGTTGATCCAACAAAGATAGCCATCATAATCTAACTCTAGACCCCTTCGATATAGAAAGATGTGCATGCCTTCCTAGGCCATGATGGCTATGATAATAAGCTCATTCAAATATATGACAAAATCATGGCACCACTAGAGGAGCTATTGTGTAAGGATGGGACATTCCATTGGGGCGAGGCATAAGATCAGGCTTTTTGATACCCTAAAGCTGAAATTGCCCAGCATGTTAATCTTATAATTCCATAATTGTATGATTACATTTCATGTCCACGTTGATGCCTTGGGCTTTGCCATTGGTGACATATTTTCACAACCAAGAGAAGGCAAGATAGACCACCCCATCTCCTTTGCAAGTAGAGAGCTAACATAGGTTGAGCAGAACTACACCACAACTTAATGTGAGGCTTAAGTAATGGTTTATGACCTATAGAAATTTAGGCAATATCTACTAGTAACCCCATTCACATTCTTCATATATCATGAAGTACCTCATGAATAAGCCTATCTTAAATAAGTGCATATGTAGATTAGTTGTTCTCTTCCAAGAATTCAAATTTTTGGTTATAGTTCAGCTTGGGAAACAAATATTGGGGCCAGACCATTTGTCTTGCATAAACTCTAGTGATGTAGCCATACTAATTGAGAATGATATGCTAGATCCATATATATATAGGGTTTAATTAAATCCTGAAGATCTAATAGATATAACTACCTTCATAACTTAGGGCTTGCAGTAGAGACCATGTACACCAAGGAAAAGAAACAACTTGCTATCAACACCTCCCCCTTTTAGCTCATTAAATGGGAGATCTATAAACTAGGGAGAGATGAAGTCCCACACCACTATGTGTTAAAATATGAATAGGATTGCATCCTTCAAAAGGTGCATGAGAGAAACATAGGAGGCCATTGTGCTGGTGATGTAACTACATGCAATGTATTACTATTAGGGTTATGGTGGCCAAACCTATTTCAAGACACCAAGGAGTACACCAAGACATCTAATGTATGCTAGTGCATAAGGAATCCCAATCAATAAGATGAGATGTCCCTCATTCCCATCTTTCCCTAGACACCATTTAAGAAATGGGCCATTGATGTTATTGGGATAATCACTCCCACAACAAGTCATACCAATGATATATACATTTTAGTAGTCATGGACTATTTTATAATGTTTGTTAAAGCCACATTGACGAAGGATTGTACATCCACATGCTTCGTATGGGAGAACATCTTAAGCAAGTGTGGGTGTCTGCTAAGTTTGAATAGTGAAAGGGGCACACATTTTATCAATGAGATGGTGTGCATCCTACTCATAGAATATATGGTGGTGCACTATAAGACCACCCCATATCATCCATAGGCTAATGACATAGTTTAATCATTTAACAAGATCTTGGGCATGTGCCTATAAAAGATATGCAACATAAGTTGTAAGGATTGGGATGATCATGTCTTTGCAATACTCTAGGTGTACCACATCACTTACAATCACTTGAATAAGGATACACCCTTCCAACTAGTGTTTGGAACTGAAGTAATATTACCCATAGAATTTCTAGTGCCTTCCTTGCATATTGTATGAATTAGCCACCTAGACAACCAAGAATCTCTGAACACAAGGTTGGAGGATTTGGATTGCCTAGTTGAGATATGCACCAATGCTATGTGGAGCTAATAGGTTGAGAAAGTGCACCAAAAATGGTGGAACAATAAACACATCAAGCGTAAGGTGTTGAATGAGGGAGTAATGGTGTTGCTCAATGAATCCAAGTACTTTAAGCACTTATGAAAGTTATAAATTTGATGGATGGGTAGATACATCATCTACCACATCTTAGAAACTAGTGCATGAAAGTTGCACATGTTGTCTAATGAAATGTTCCTTGGGAATTTCAATGTAAATTGGCTAAAGCCCTACTGAAAGTAGGATAGCACATGCAATAGGGAAATTATGATTTCTTGGTCAATAGTTAGTTGGCATAGTACTAACTCTAGTAAAGTTTGGTGCCAGCCAGATAAAACCTACCCTTATATAGTGTATGATAGCAGTAAGTGGCATGCAGTGGCTACAAGACCTTTGAAATTTTCAACTCACGCATAATGCCAATCAAGTGAGTCAAAAATTTACACCAACATGCACATGAGGCCAAACATGTAAGTTTTGGACACATGAAGTTTACCTAGTGTAATATGTACATGTATAATAGAATAATGGCCAAGAGGTGAATCTTTCAATCCAACACAAGAAATATGAAGCAAGAGAAAACATTCAACTTGGTTGAGCATAAAATCAGACCTTGAAGAATCTTACTTTGTTTAATGCAAACCATATATTAAACACATGCTTTCCAAAAGCATAGTGATGTACCAAAAGAGACCAAACACTGGAGGGATGGCTCAAGGAATTTATATGGGGTATGATAGGCCAAGTCAAGATGATGCATAGAGAAATCAAGATAGAGAAGCATGCCAAAGGAAGAGCACAACTAGAAGTTGAACCAAGGAGGATGAATTACATTCATGTGAGGTACTACACCTAGGTTACCACAAGAAAGGTGAAGGTCATGCTAAGGAGATACATAGAATAAAAATCATCTAAAATAGCTAGCATCTACCTAGAAAGGAGTAATAAGTGACCATTGAACCACTAGAAACATTTAACATAGTGGTAGCAAAAGATGTGCATTTAAGGCATAGGGGATGGGGGATTTTTTATCATTTCAATGATTTATGTAGCTCCTAAGAAATTGAGGGACTGATGCCACCACAACAACATTAATAATGGTGGTTGACAAATGTCAATTATTAATTGGGTATCAAAAATCATGATTAAGTTACAAAGTTTTTGCTAAACCTAAGTATAAAACAAATATAAACCAGAGAGCCAAAGCAAGGAATAAAAATGCCTAAAGGAGAAGACATGTAGAGTGAGGAGTGCATGCATATTTAATTAATGAAAAAAATGTAACACTATCATAAGGTCACTATTAATGACAATTGAAGCTCAGAGACAAATTAGTAGATAGAAATCATATGACCAAAAGTACACCAATCACCATTAGAGGCTATGATAAACCACACTTTTCAAGGTTTAACACTAACAAGTTTATAATGGTGAATAAGTAGAAGGCATCATGCCCCTTAGAGGCATAGATAGAGCCCAAGTGGGTCAAGATATTTGAAGAAGTAGCTATCACCAGGACAAAGGTATAGGTAATGAAAGTAGTGAGCATCACCATGGTAAAAATAGAGGTGCTAACCAAATGTCTTATCAACATATGCAATTCCCACCAGAGGTATTAGTGGGGGAACATAGGTTGCCTTTGTGCACATATTTTAGTTGAGGGAATACAACCATAGAAATTCAAGTCACTTTTAGGACTTGGCACATGATTGGATGGTAGATATGAGGTGCAAATACCCTAAAGGTGATGTCATATTTGATGTTTTGATTAGAGATAAGCTTAAAGCATCAGGTGCAACTTAGTTCTATGAGTTACCCTACTTTGGGAAACTCAAGGAGCTATAAAAGTTCTTCCTTTAATGTATCCATGAGTACCACATGTATTTTTTAGGATGATGCATGAGGATTTTAGTGTGCCTAATAAGGAAAATCATTGGGTTATTAGACACCAGGAGAGACATCCACCAATTGCTTGGGGATGATGAAGAGGTGGAGTGAATTACTAATCTCTAAAACTACTTCAAGGGGGGATGCATGTTCCCCATCAATAAGTGTAAAGAACCGAGCATGAGGGTAGTGATACACCTAATTAGCTCCAAGTTATGTACTAGAAGGCAATGGATAGGAGTGTCCAAAGCCTATCTTTGATTGGCATACCACATGTTACAGGGAGAGCCATTTAATGTGGCATAGTTCATCACCATAGAGCTAACATAGAACATGATTGAATGTCACAGTGTGAAAGGAACTTTTAGATGGGGCTCCATATTAATCTTTATTGTGATGGAGGAAATCAAGATCCCTCATGGGAGTAAAGACAATATGATGGTGTTTCTAGGACCTAATGAATCCCCAATACATAAGTATAAGGAATACACCTACCCAACCACATTTAGTGCCAAGTATAAGAATCATACAATGCATTGGTGTGAGTGATACATTGATGCCTCTAGACTTGAATGGTGTATCCCCCAATGGCTTCTTATGAGCATGTTTAAGATGGCTACTTTTACCATGATGTAACACTACTACATCATCTAAATCATATTGATGGATGGGAACAAGTTAGGTTGGCTAAATCTTCCCTTCACCTTTTTAGCCAAGTACTTTCAATATGTGCTCCTTCAAATCCCAAATGTGCAAAGTATAGACATCCTAGTCAAAGAGCTAGATTTAGAAAGTAGGATTTTATGGTGTAGGCTTTTAGGCACAGATGGAAGGGTGACCAAAGATGAAGAGGATACCTTAGATCAAATAGAAATTAATCCCATGTAGGAAGTTACTATCCTAGGACTCATCTGTAGGCTTTACTATGAGATGAAGCTTAGGAGAAAAAAATTTAGTGTCAAGGCTAGTGATGAAAGTAGAAGAGATCCTTTAGTCCTAATCAAAGATGAAGGAAACCTTGCACCCCCAAAAAATAAGAAGTCAACAATGAAGAAAATGGGAGAGACATTAGAAGAAATTAAGGAGTGCCTAAAGGTAAAAATTGCTTTAGAAGGAGAGGCATCCACATCCAAGTTTTACCAAAAGCATGTGTGCTTCAACCCTAAAACCAACTCTAGGCCAAAGGAATGAAATAAGGGGAAGGCCCCCTCTCCTATGCCTAAATTAATTGATTCAAAATTAGGAACTGAGGAATCTAAGGAGGAATGGGGAAAGGGCACTATGATTATGTTAGAGGACATTGAGTCCTCCTCATGTGAGCCAGCCCTTTCCCCACCACCTTAACTAGGGTTAGAAAAGCCCAGGCATAGGTTAAGGAGAATCGACTCCTATGAGGCCAACATATATAAGGAACAAGAATTTAAGGAGTAAAAAAATAAATGGCCAAGGCAAGAGTGGCACCTAAGGTCATTGAAATGGTATAGGCTAAGGAATGAAAAATAATAGAAGAGTTTAAAATGCAAGAAAAGAGCAAGGAACCTAAGAAAGAAACCAATGTCAACATGTAAGTGAAAGAAGCACTATAGAAAAAATGGAAATAATTGGGTGTAGATGAAGGTCCCATTGAGGAGGAACTAAAATTACATCAAAATCATGAGGAGATGAAAGCTTGGGGCATGTCCTAGGCTGATATTGATCAAATAGAGGCTAAAGAGAAAAGAGAAGAAGAGAATTACATCATGAAAGTCATGAACAAAAAGGACAAGAGGGTGTGCATGATGGAGGATAGATAGGAGAAGAAGGGTTTTGCCAATGTAGGACATAGTAGAGAGAAATATCTAAAGGAAGCACTTAGTACGACCATTAGTATAGTGGAAGAAGCTATAGAGCTGATGGACCCTATTTTTGAGGGGCCACTTGACGAAAAGGAAGTAAATACTAGTGCTTTAGAGAAAGAAATGGAAAAAGGGTTCTATTGAAATAGGGATGAAGGAGAAATGTCCATGGAATAGCCCCTATAAATATGATAGGATGACATTTATCATGTAAAAAAAGAAGAAAGAGAATAAGACATGGATGGTACAGGGTTGAGCACTAACCTAAGTAAAGAAGATGAGTTGGGGGAAGATGATGAGTATGAACCCAAAAATAGAGGAAGGGTGAAATAAGGTTTTATGGAGGATGATGAATTTTATATGCTGGAGTGCATGCCTCCAAAAGCCACTATGACCCTCATGTGCCACCAAGTCTCCTTGGTAATGGATTGATATATGGATGAGCCTAAGTTTTAGGTTCCTTCTAAGGCAATCTGGCATGCCATAAAACTAGAGGAGGGACATGATTACCATCTTTTGAACCCTATGAACATGAACCCCATGTGCTCAACAAATGTACTAATCGAAGGATCACCAAAGATATGGATAAGGAGCTTGAGGCAACTAAACTCAAGCTTCAGTAGCTGATAGAACACACAAAAGTAGTGGAGCCATCCATCTCAACTAGTGTGAACACCTCCATGATGAAGGAGGTTGATTATATCTATGCACTTATAGAGCACATGATCTGAAGGATGAATCCAATAATAGAGATAAAGTAGACCTCTATGAGGCTCAATGAGAGGAGCTGTGACAAAAGATGAAGTTGGTTGAGGAGATGCCATTTTTTCAACTTCACGCACCAAGCTAAGGTCATCAACACATGATTAAAGAAGATAAAGGAGAATGAGGCCCTACTCTAATAATCCTTCATGGTGTCAAGGGATGAGCATGTGTAGATGATGACCGAGGTCAATTCCTTGAGCACTCAAATGAAGAGTCAAGATCAAGAGTTGAAGGACACATTCCACACCTTCTTAATGAAAGATAGTGATCAAGGTGAGCTCTTAGATGGTAGGGTGAGAAGGGAGAAGGAAAGGTTAGAAGCCTTTTATAAATAATTATAAAGCATAGATGTATTGGACCTAGAAGCTATATCCATCAAGATATATGGTGATATTAAGGAATTAAAGGGTACCATGCAAGGTTTTAAAACTTTAAAGAAGAATTAAGATAGGGGGAACCTAAGTTCTACATACTTAAGGTGATTAAAGTCTAGTCCAAGATGGAATAGCAATTTTATATGGGGTGATGTTGTGATCCATATTATGTACTAAATATGGGGATGTGCCAAAATATTGAACCATGACACAAGGAAACCCTCAAGGCCATTGCACATCCCTTTTGTACATTTTGGCACCAAGCTCGATAATTCCCTGTGAGTCTTTTGCCAGCTAGTGAGTAGTTGAGGAGAGGCCAGATTGCTCACAAATGCTTCTAAATTTTTTTGTATGAGACATATTAAGATGGAAGGATGTTAAAAGAGTGGAGTAGGTGGGAAAGTGACCTTTAGAGATAACCCCACATAACACATGTGCACATTTGACCCATACCCCATAGTGGTATAGACACCCTTAAGATAGCTCATCATTCAACACATGTTTCCTTGCATCTTGTAGAGGATAAATCTCTTCTATAAAAGGATAGTGGTCTTAGTTTGAGAAAGGGAGAAAAAAGGATATATAGCAAAGCACTAGTGAAATAAGAATCCATTTGTAGATATTTTCTTTTTGCATACTAGTCATAGAATTTCATATGTATTGCCCAAGCTCGCATGTGATCCATTGGACATGAGTGGATCTTAGTTAACCATCTAACATTATATCTATAAGAAATATATTGTTTAAATTAATGAAGATTTGATTACAAGTTAATTAGGTTACTTTGTGTATGAACTATCTTATGTAAGGTTGTTTGATAAATGATGTCATGTAATAGACATAGATATTTAACCAAGTCACTAGTGGTGTAATCATGCAACTTCATGACTCCAACCAACATGTAAATGCCATAGGGTGAAATAGAAGGCACTAGGACTCTAAGGTACATGTTGAGAGGATCACTTAGAAGTGAACCATCTGTGCCCATGAGAAGGTTTACCCTTGTTGAGGCCCGCTTTGGGACACCTAGTGCCTGGAGAATAACTACCTATAGCATTGACTAAATCACTTGAAACCCAAGTTTCACCTTGTTGTGACTAGCTCAACACATACCTGGTCCTTTCACTATTAAACTTTGGGTGAGTGTAGAAGGCTTACACCTCGTGTGGAATTAATTTTAGTGTCATATCATGAATACATTTTGTGTGCCAGACCCCTCTATCATTATGCCTAGCCTCCCAAGATCTAGAACCAACTTGGTTTGATAGCTAGACTAGGGATAAGTGTAGAAACCCTTAAGGAGGAACTTTACTATAACATATTTCAAAATTAAATCCATAGATCAGTATAGAATCCTTACTGCTAATTCTATTATATAATTGGATAAATTAAGAGATGCATTATGTAAAATATTTGAGGATAAAAGTGACCATTTGTCACTTGGATATAAATTAACCATAATTTAAAGAACCCTTCATGAAGTTATGCAAGGATTCAACACAACGATCCAAAACACTTGGGATAAGATCCTAGTCTCTATTAGGCCTACCCATAACTTTACCTTTCTTTTATATTTCAAGGCCTTAAACATTGAAATTTTATTAATGATCTAGTCCATGAGAGGAAGCACATTATTAAATGCATATGAGGTAATAATCCGAGAAAAAAATTATCTTGTGTAAGCTAGCAAGCATACACCTAGCTAAAAATTGCCTTGTTCCTTGAGATCAAAAACCCTCTTACTTATATTCCTCCCATTTTTATCACTCCTCTTCTGCATACAATTGTTTTTATAACCTTACCTAAGCAAGAAAAGGCTTACACTAGTCAATCTAGTGATTCCCAAGAAAAAATGAACTTTCAAGAGATTAAGAGCATGTTCCAATCTTTGGGAAATGAAATAATGAATGTTAAGAGGAGGAAAAATTTAAATAGGCCTTACCAAACCTCATATTAACTTTAAAAACAATAATATCAATCAAATAGCCCACCCTATAAAGGAAATTTCCAAAGCTAAGGCTAAGGTCAAGGCCAAGGATAAGGACCACCTAACTACAATAGATAGAGCAACTATAATCCAAATGTTGAAAACATTTACAACTCTTTGGTCCCGGTTGAAAATAATATTTCTCAAGAAGCTAAGGGTACCATGCCTTATAATTATTCTTTTAGAAAATCCATTATTCTAACCACTGATTTCAATCAAGCTTAAAATGATCAATGGTAGAAAGTTACTAATTATGGGTACAATCAAGCTCTTATAGCTTAGAACACAGAGGTACACATGATGATAAAACTAGAAGAGCCTCAACAAGGCCAAAACCTTGATCAAGGAACAAGCTAGTTGGGTGATACAATGGTGAATTATGAGCAAGAAGAGTGTTACGCACTTAATCAATAGGCTAATTTTACCCAGGCATATAGTTTATTAGTAACAAATAGAAGGTTCAAAATAAGGAACATGGATGGTAACCAAGAAGAATTCAAGGAGCCTCATACCATTAATCCTTCAATATCAAAGCTGAGTGGACCTACTACTATTCCAAAGGTTCTAATAGATCTAAAGAATCAAAATTAGGGGAATGTATTTGACCCTCAAAACTCATAAACTCAAGGTGTAATGGTGGCTCCCAAAGTACAACCAAAGTTTATTGGTTCACCCATCAACATTGTGGAATAAATGAAAATGTCCAATATGAGTGTGCCAATATGGGATATGCTCTCCATGTATGGTTAGGTAGACATCCTCCAAGAAGGGTTGTTAAGAACCAAGGTTCCTGAGAAGGAACCAAGAACATAGAATGTGGTTCTCACTAATGTAGCTAAAGGACTTAGTGAAGGAAATAGATTAAGGTGGTCAAACCTTCTCCCTTATACATTTCAATAATCATTGGTGACTCTGTAGTATATAATTTTTTTTATAGATAGTTAGGCTAGCACCTCAGTAATGCAAAATTCCATAGCTGATTAGCTTGGTCTAAAATATGAGCCCCAATCTAAATAATTTTTACAACTTGATGGGTCTTCCACCAAGCCATTTGGTATCATCGAAGACCTCAACTTGACCTTGAATTCTTATCTTAATGTCTCAGTGGATCAATTTGTATTGATCCTTGATGTGCCTTCTCATTTTGCAATATGCTTATCTAGAGAATTCATATCAAAGATTAGAGGTTATCTAGAAATAAATTGGTCATACATGAAATTTAGAACAAGATATAGGTCCAAATTATCTATCAAAGCTAATCCCATTATACAATTCCACATAGAGCCTTATGGGCTAGATAACACAAACGTCAATTGCACCATCATTAACAAAGATGAATTTATAGTTGGTTAAGAAATAAACACTCATCCTAAGGAGATACCAAACATGTTCTTGGATGAACTATGGAATGAAAATCATTTTGTTGAACCCTTAAAAGGAGTTGAAGAGAGGAAAATGGGTGTCTACTACTTACATAAAGAGAATCAGTCCATGGCATCCCTCATTGGACCTCAAGAAGATCTTAGTGGCTTATGGAAATTATTCTTTGATGGCTCAAAGAGCAAACATGGAGTGGGTGTGGGTGCAATATTGGTATCCCCCTAAAATCACAAGTATTTATCTTCTTATAGGTTATAATTCAGTTGATCTTGTAATAAAACATAGTATAAGGGCCTTATCCATGGTCTTTAATATGCTATTAAGAGAGGGATCAAATAATTACAAGTTTATGGGGATAATGAACTGATAGTGCACTAAGATGGAGTCCAAACTATCACCAAGAATCCCTTGATGAAGTATTTAAAACATAGAGTGTGGTACCTAATTGAGTATTTTAAGGCCTTTAACATACAACTAGTGTCAAGGAATGAAAATGGACATGATGATAGGTTGGTAGCTATGGGAACTATCGGTCAATTTTGGCCCACATACCAAGTTTTTGCCTAGATTGAATAAATGAGCAAATTTCCTATTTAATTGAATGATCAAATGACTGGTATAAGCTTTGAAAGGCTAAATCACCATAGGATGTCATATAAAAAAGAATGGGATAACATGATTGTGCATTTAATAAGTTTACTCAAGAAGCCTTTCAAGTCTAAAAGATTGTATGGACATAAAGTTCTTTGCGCCAAGATCATTCTCTCAAAAATTCATGTCTTGATGAGCTTTCTATCTCAAGATATAAATCTTCAAAGTTATATTTTCAGAATGAAACAAGCTTGCAAATGCCAATTTTTAGCTTTGTGAAGTATTCATTGGAATTTAAATATCCCAAGGTTTAATGCAAGAGTGACAATTGTCTAAATCTCAAGAGCTAAGGTCAAGATCCAATGGTGAGAATTAATCTGATAGATGTCAGTGTGTCCCAAGATCTAATATAGCATATTTAATCATACATTGAATATCAATAGTGAGCAATAATTTAAAAGGTTAGCATACGCAAGAAGTTGATAAGTGGAAAGATATCAAGTGTCCTAATAGAGATCTAATAGTGCATAGAGAATGATAAGGTTAGTGGGTCTAGATAGGGGAATGGTATGCATTCATTCATTTAAAGGAAGATCAATGGTGCACATGAGGTCAAGAAGGCAAAGAACAAATAAAATAATCTTAAAAAACAAATAAAGTATTGACACTTGGCATAATGTGAGGGGTCTTGGATCAATATGAATCAATAAAAATAAAAGTTGAAGCCAAGGACTTCAAGTGGAGTTTGAACATGTGACTAAAGTTGAACCAAGAATAATGTTTCAATAGGAATATACCACCATTAGAGCTTGATCAAACACCATTAAATATAAATATCTATATAGTCAAGGTTGTTAATGGTGAAACTCCATTACTGATAAGGCTTCATCACCATTGAATCATAAATCAAGACCTTAAGTTGAAGATTTAGAACCTATTGACCCATTTTCCAAAGTTACAGTATTATTATATGAATATGCATATATTCTCATCTTCCATAGGGTTTATAGGTAGGATACATGTATTTTAGACCTAACATAGAGATCAAGAAGGAAGCTAGGCAATCTATAGGTCTGTATTGATATAGTAGCTATAACAAAAACAATAAAGGAGATTGGTTTTCAATATACAAAAGAAACCAATGCTCAAATATTGAAATGGGGTAGAGATGTGATTAATGAAAGAGTGTCTCATCTTTTGATATGGTCATAACTCTAAAAGAATTTGATCAAATAAGACATAACATGGCTCTATCATATTCAAGTTATAAATATTTTGGCTTCCTAAGTAAGTGGGAGATGGTGTAAGAATTCATGGAGTAGGTTAGGGGATTGAATAAATCAATTGGAACATTAATTTTATTCAAACCTATAAATATCTTTTATCCAACATACTTAGTCATGACTCATCATGAAAAACAAACCCTTGTCTTCTAGTAGATCTCTCATCTAATGAGAGAAAATTAAAGAATATTGGAACATATGATGGTTCTCTTGTTGATAAAGGATTAGTCCAGATTGAAAGAAAGCATAAATATAAGAAATAACCAATGATCTTCCAACACACTTTTTTTTTAATTACTCCTTATCCATGTTCCCATGTACGTTCCCCATCTCTCTCATTCCTATTATACTATATATATATATATATATATATATATATATATATATGATCTTAAGCCTTAAAATGGATCCCTATCTTAGGCATGACTAGGCTCTACCAATATTGAGCTTTATAACCTCTTGAGATGAATAAGACTAATTTCAAATTTAATTACACTAGTATAGTGTGTCAATGTTAGTTTGATTCGCATATGTAGTAAAAATATCTCCCTTGTCAAGGCTTAATCTCACCATGCTACTAGTTTATCTTGTTATTTAGGTCATTTTTAGTGTTTTATGCCATTTGATTGAAGCTATCATGTGGATACATTGACTTGTTAGTAACTAAAATTAGGACTCTCCATCATTTACCTCAAGTTTTGATCACTTGGTGTACCTCTGCATGAAATATTGATGCATAACAATCTTTTGGATTTGTAGATTTAGTCTTTTTATTATCTCATTAGTGTTTCTAGAAGTTAAAAAATAGTGGATGAATAATCAATTTAGGTGCATCACCAAAATTATCTTGGATTTCCATTTAAGTTATATTTCTCTCCCTTTTACCCCAATAATTAGTTGGTTTTAGTGGAAATGAGATAAAAGATTCATCAGAGGAGCTAGCCTCATTAAAAATCCTAGAGGTCTAACCCAAGATTAGGTAACCCGTAGACTAGGGTCATTCCCAAGTTGGACTATATTTGGGTAGAGGGCCTAAATAATCCCTTGCTCAACTAGGGTGAAATCTATGTCTCTAATAGTTCTGATATGGCTAATGGGACCAAGATCTAAAAGAGTGGAAAAATTATTAGTGTGTCTTTCCTTAAAATATATTTTAGAAGAAATCAAGTTAACACCAATGGTAACTCTGAATTAAAGCTCCTAGTTATAATTATCCTAGGTATGTCTCATTGAAGATTTTTATCATTTTTTCCATCTTACTTAACATATGAGGTTAATATGAATAGATATGGTGGATACCCCTATCCTTCACCCCCTCATCAATAGTTTCAACATGGTCCTCATAATATATATGAGCCTAATCAACCTTACCAAGAGTTCTATCAAAACTATGATGAGTCTTATCAAGCTTCTCAAGATCTTTATTATCAAGAGCATGGCTCTTATCTTCTTCATAAGCCATGTCATACCTATCATGATGAGCATTACCAAACATATACAGAGCCTTACCAATAGTATGGTGACTCATTCCAATCCTATGATAACCCTCTTTATCATTCATGGTAGTGACATGAAATTCTTTAATAGCCTACTCATACCCCAAGCCATTCTATATATAGCTTTAAAAAATCTCTATTAGACTAGGAGAAGAAATTCTAAACATTGACAATTTAAATGGGTATGAGTAAGAGATCCCAAAACATGTAATTAAAAGGGTTAGAGATATAGTGTAGTAGTAAAATGAGTGGATGCCATTCATCATGGGATGTTATCCTAGAAATATTAGTGACATGTTTGACATAGATGGAATTATCTCCAAGATTGAGGAAAAGTTGGCAGCCCATGAAGAACATCAAACACCCCATTACCCATCTTGTCTTCCATCATTCACCCTATATCAAACTTATTTTGAACCTCCCATAGTCACTCATAAGCCCTAACCACTTGAGTTTCAAATATATCATAGTTCCCACCAATTCCTCTCAACCTTACCCTCATGGGAATTTGTTTAAGGGAGAGTACAGGAGGAAAGGCAAGTTTGTGTCGAAAGAGCCAACCATCATGAGCAACTAAGGTCTAACTTTGAATCCTCCATTTTTAGGTAAATTGAATATATAGATAAATTTATACCAAAAATTGGTATCTATAAATATAATATCACCACAACTACACATTTCCTTTCACTCTTTAATCCATAATGCACACTACATAGGAAACCCATGAGCCTAAATTTCCATCATGGAGTCAAGTCATGTAGTCAAGTAGATCAAAAGTCACTCAATACCAAACCCTCCCTCCTCAAAAATATAATTCATTTTCCTTATGGATATCCATCAAAAGTGATATAAAGAATAAGGAAGAAATGGTATTGTTGAAGACAAGGAAGGAGGAGGAGAGCTAAAATCAAAAGGTTAAAGAAGAACCTCTAACTTTTCCATCTTTGAGGTTTATCCAAAGACATAAAAATAATAGGGAGACTTCAATTTTAAAAGTTGAAAGTTATTTTTTAATTTTTGAAGAGTCTCAAAAGGGCTATTAAGAATATGAAGTTCTTGTGGAAGAGGGTTCTCCTTCCATTGCCCAACTCAACTTGCTTTCCCTAGAAGAGTTCTTTCAAGAGTCAACCATTCTCAAGGTTCCAAGATACAATAAAGTTCCTTCCACTCTTAGACCCATCCATGAACCATATATCATACCTCATACTCCATATCCAACTTATCGTCCCCCCATCACATCTTACCCTTCACCTCAAACCCGTGATCTTATCCATCAAACTTTAACCCCACCCTTTCTTGAGAAAGAACCCATTTTAAGAGAAGCAAGTGAAGAAGAAGTAACTCACAATATAGTTGATCAATAAAGTGTCATGAGTGACTATGAGGAATCAAATATACCATATTATGTTGATAATGGAGAATTTGAGGCTATCAACTCCTTGGATGAGTTGTCATCTTATGTCAAGGATTGGAAAATGGATATAATAACTGATAAAATTGGTGAATTTATGGGGCAAGTAGAGGTCACTAATCATCCCAAAGGACTACTGGAATATTTGTTTCAAGTCTTTAGAGTGGGATATAATCTTCTCCAAGAGGATTGTATTTTTATTACAACCAAAGAGATCATCCTGTCCAATCAAATCAAAGAACATCAAGTGGGTAGTCCTTCAACAGTACCACCTCAAGAGTTAATTGTAGACATGGACTTGTTTTATATATTTAGAATGGGATACAACTCCTAGTTTAGCCTATAGACATGGGTATATTTTAAAAATGTAATATAGTTCCATTTGGTGCTTAGCCTAATCAACCAAATTATGAAGGAATGGAGTTTGAATCTAAGCTAAGGGTTACTGGTAAGATTGCCATTACAAGAGGGTGTCCTTTGAGACACCAATTTTAGTTGGAGATTGATAAAAAGGAAGATCCATTAAGTGATTATGTTTACATTAGAGTTTATTTTTCCCCTAACATTCTACATATGAGTATACCAAAGGAGTTGGCAAAGAAAAGACTTGCTTCCTCAACCACCAAGTTTGTAAGGCAACATGTGATATGTCATGCCCCATCTCATCATGAAGGTGATTCTATAAAATTTATTTTTGATCCATGTGGATCATGATTTATCCTAGTTATTTAGGTTCCTTGTACATAATTAGTTATTTATTTTTCTCCAAGTGTTGTTCTAGCACATTAGGTTATCAATCCTTGATTTGCTAGATTAGTTTCCATTCTGTTCTATGTTTCCCTTTAATAATTACCTTGGGAACTATGTTTTGTTTTGTTACTTTTGGTCCCTATTTATTTTAAGATAGGTTATCTAGAGGTTTTTAGCTATTTTTAGCTTCAGATCAACATGTTAAACCATAGTAGAGACTTCGTACCCAATGCACTAGACAAGGTAAATGGTCTAGGTTCTCAAGCATAATAGCCATGCATCCTAATTGAGTTACCAAATATTTTGGCCAATTATGGCCCACATACCAAGATTTTAATTGGATTAAATAGATGATCAAAATTCCTATATGAGTGAATGATCAAATGACCTATACAAGCTTTGAAAGTCCAAACCATCATAGGTCAACATACCAAAATGAATGGGATTTCTTGCTTGTGAATTTAATAAGTTTGTTTATAAAATCTCTCAAATACAAAATATTTTATGGACATGAATTTATTTCTACCAAGATCATTCTCTATAAAATTCATGTCTTGATGAGCTTGTTATCTCAAGATATAAAACTTTAAAGTTAGACTTGTAGAATGAAATAGGCATGTTCCATCAAGTTTTATCTTCATGAAATATCCATTGGATTTAAAATATCCCAAGTTTTAATGAAAGATTGACAAGTATCCAAATCTAAAGAGCTAATCTAATGGAGAGCATCAATCTAATAGATGTCAATGCATCCCAAGATCTAATAAACACCTTTAATCATACATTGAAGATCAATGGTGAACATCATGTCAAAAAGTCAGTGTAAAAAAAATGATGACAAGTGGAAAGATCTTGGGTGTCCTGATAGAGATCTAATAATTCATGGTGATTAACAGGGTTAGTTGGTCTAGACAAATCAATGGTACACATTTATTTGTATAGAGCCATATCAATGGTGCATGTGAGGTTAAGAAGTCAAAGGGATGATAATAGAATCCTATAGAACAAATAATAAAATGATGCTTGGCACAATAAGAGAGGGCCTAGATCAAGATCAATGACTAAAATTATAATTATAATCTAGGGACTCTAAGTGGAGTTAGAAAATGTGAATAAGGTCAGACCAAGAACAATGTTTTAATGGGCATATACTGCCATTAGAGCTCGATCAAACAGCATTGAGAAGATATAGTTTTATAGTAAAGGTTGTCAATGGTGAAACTCAATTGATGATAAGGCTCCATAACCATTAAAACACATCTTAGGACTTCTAGTCAAAGATTTAGAACATGTCAACCCCATTTTCTAAAATTATAGTATTATTCTATGATTATGCATATAATGAGTTCCTAGCTTCCATAGGGTTTATAGGTAGGATAGGTCTATTTTGGACCTAACATAGATATCAATATGGAAGATATGTGATCTATAGGTCTGAATTGATATAGTAGCTATAGGAAAATGAATAAAGGAGATTTGATTTTAATCTATAAAAGAAACTATAGTCATATATTGAAATGGGAAGAGATGTGATTAATGAAAGAGTGTCTCATCTTTTTACATAGTCATAACTATGACAAACTACTAATCAAAGTAGACATAGCATGGCTCTATTAATTTCAAGATATAAATATTTTGTCTTTATAAGCAACCAAGTGGGAGATGGCATAGGAATTCATGGAGTAGGTTAGGGGATTGAAGAAAGTAGTGAGATCATTGATTGTATTCAAAACTATATATATATTTTATCCAACAAACTTATTCAAGACTCATCATGACCAACAAACCCTTGTCTTCTACTGTATCTTTCAATAAATGAGAGTAACTTGAAGAATATTGTAGCATATGGAGGCTAGCTTGTTGATAAAGGATTAGTCTTGATTGGAAGAAAGCATGTGTATAGGAAACAACCAATGAAATACCACCACATTTCTTGATTATTAATGACTCTTCCATTCTATATATGATCCTAATCCTTAAAATGGATCCCTCTGTTGGGCATGACTAGACTCTACCAAGATTGAGCTTTGTAACCTCCTGAGATGAATAAAAGATTGATTTTAGATTTTATTAATTTGGTATAATGTGTTAATGTCAATTTGATTTACATATGTGGAGAAATATCTCCCTTGCCAAGTCTTGATCTCACCTAGCTAATAGTTTATCTTATTATGCAGGTCATGTTTAGTGTTTGATGACATTCGATTGAAGCTAACATGTGGATACATTGACTGGTTAGTGCCTTAAATCAGGCCTCTCTATCACTTACATCAAGTTTTGATTACTTGGTGAATATCTACATGAAATACTAATGCGTAATAAACATTTGGAGTTGTAGATTCAGTCTTTCACTTGTCTCATTTGTGTTTTTAGAAGTTAAAAAAGAGCAGATAAACAATCAATTTAGGGGCATCATCAACATTATCTTAGATTTCCATTTAAGACATATTTATTTCCATTTTCCCCAAATAATTAATAGGTTTTAGTTGAAATGAACTAAACAATGCATCAACGGAGATAACCTCATTTAAAATCCTAAAGGTCTAACCCAAGATTAGGTAACCCATAGCCTAGGGTCATTCCCATGTTGGACTAGATTTGGGTAGAGGACCTGAATAATCCCTTGCTCAGCTAGGGTGAAATCTATATCTACAATAAAATCTCAATTTTATATCCTAAATGAGTTAAAAAATATACCAAGGTGTAGCCACAAGTTAAAGTGGTGGTAATACCATTAGTGCTAGACAATGAAGCTCATTGGTAGGTATTTGATAATCATAAGCAAATCACTTGATTCTTGTATAAGGAAGAAAAGTTCTCCATAAAACGAGAAAAGTTTCAACATCAATATGAGGAGAAAAATATTTATTTGAGATCTAACAAGCTTTCTAGAGGACTAGTTACCATTGAAGGTCTTTTCCATGAGGGAGATCATATGAGAAAAGATAAGCTAGTAATGTTAACAAGTGAAGATAAATATGAAAGAGTCCTTATATTCATGGAAAATATCCTTAAGCTTGGGAAGGTAAACACTACAATTTATAATCATGCTTTCATGTAACTTTGAAAATAATATGTTGACATCTTTACTTGGGAATATAGTGACCTAACAAGATTTGATCCCGAGATGGCCCAACACACTATAGAACTAGAGGTTGATGCAAAGCCTATCAAGAAAGATAAAAGACCTATAAACCCCAAAATTTAAGAGCTTATGAGGAAATAATTCACTAAACTAAATGAATCTAAGGTCATCTTTCCCATTAAGCACTCCTCATGGGTAGCCAATTTGGTACCTATGAGGAAGAAGAATGGGGAGATCAAATTGTGTGTTAACTTTAGGGATATAAATAGGTATATTTGAAAGATCACTACCCATTACAAGCCATGGAGCAACTCCTTTAGATAGTTGTTGGTTTAGAATATTTTTCCCTTTTGGATGGGTATTTAAGTTATAACTAAGTGCTGGTAAGAGAGGAAGATCAATATAAGACTACCTTCACCACAAAGTGGGGCACATATTCTTTCCAAAAGATGCCTTTCAAATAGTCAAATGTTGGGGCCAATTTATAAAGAGCCATGGATATGGATTTCCAAGGATTTATAAATTATATGGTATTATTCTACTTGGATGAAATCACAATTTTCTCTAAGAAACCTAGTGAAGAAATAGATCATATAAGGATGATCTTTCAAATATGTAGAGAGTATGGGATCTCTTTAAATCCAAATAAATGTGTGCTTATTTTTCATGAAGATAAACATTTAGGTCACATTTTTTCAAAGGAAGGATTTTCCATTCACCATAATAGAATAAGTCCCATCCTAGACTTATCTTTACCCAAGCACAAGTAAGGAATCTAGAGATTCCTTGGAAAAATAAACTTTATGAGGAGGTTTATACCTAGTTTTACAAACCTTCTCAAACCCATCACTACCATGATGAAGAAGATCTAAGTGTTTACTTGGTTAAATAAAGGTAGAGAAAGTTTTGAGGACATTAAAGAAGTTATTACCCAAACACCCTCACTCAAAAATCTTGACTTCTCAAAGGACTTTATATTGTACACCTTTTCCAATGTTGACAATATATTAGATATGTTGAAGTAAAAGAATGGTGAAGGACTTGAGAATCCAATTTCCTTTTGTATTCAAGGGATGGAGGGGTATGAAGTGAGGTACACTTTTATATAAAATTAGGTTCTTATAGCCTTGAGGAGCCTTAAAATGTTTAGGCCAATGCTTTCCAACAACAAGATCCATCTTATGGTGTGTCATCTTGAGGTAAGGGACTTTTTCCTCAACAAAGATTTGAATAAGAAAAGAGTAGACTAGATTACCAAGGTCTTAGAGTATGATGTGGAGATCAAAATCACCAAGCTAGTGAGAGGTAAAGGCTTGTGTGAGCATCTGGTAGATGATATTCAAGAAGATAAACAAGTTCTTTTGGTAACATAAGATGACTCACATGTAGATGTACCTCCACTTCATAAAAGATGGATCCAAGACATAACACATTTATTGATGATATAAAAATGCCCTCAAGGATTGGACATAGTAAAAATAAGGTATATTAGGCTTCATTCCATACCTTATGCATTAGTTGATGGTGTTTTTTTCAAAATAGACCTCAATGGGATATTTCTTAAGTAATCAGAATTAAATAATGTACATGAATTTATCCTAGATCAAATAAGATAGAACACACCTACACTTTTTATTGGGGATCCACTTGTTAAGTAGGAGCATGACTAATACGGGGATCTAAAAGACCCAATTAGGGGATCACTTTTATCATTTATCACAACACATCATGTTAGGAATGGTTTCAAATCCTATAGTCTAACACAATCACACAATAACCCTAACAGAGTCCTATGATTTGATTTTCACTTATTTAATAAACAAGAAAGTAAACTTATTCTAATAACAATAAAAATAAACTAATATAGTTTGCACTAAATATTATGGCACAAAGTGAGGGGTTAGATGCAAAATATTAAAATTTGTATAGGGAACTTTAAATAAATTATGAGTAACAGCCTAATACATAGAGTATGAAGAGTAATATTATTTGATCTAACACTTATGCTACTTTTATCTACTAAAAGAGAGGATAACAAAGTTAGAATATACTTTCCTAAATGTGAACCCATCATGATTCAATATCTCCCCCGGCCAATGTGGATTTGTAAGAGTTTCTTTTTGGTTCATAAGGATCACTTTGCTAGGCTTAAGCATCCAAGACCTATCCAGAAGACTAGATTCTCCAAATAAGAAACCTAAGCTAAGTCTCCTCAGTTAGAATGGTGGAAGAGTAGATTATGAAGGAGCATGAGTGAATAATAAATTTTTATTTCATATTATTATAAATGACCAAAATGACCTTGTATATATAGGAGTATGTCACCTAATTTTTTTTTAGATATGTTATTTGTACTAAGTTGACTAGGTCAACCTAGTACATTCTTAGGATATTGCCTAAAGTTTGTGTTAGGTTAATTAAGATGTAAACAAGTCAAAAGAGCTAAAGTGACCCTAGAATACACTAGGTTGACCAGGTCTACCTAGTTTATTGAATAGGTAAAAAGGGTGTAAATCAAGGAAAAGAAGGATTAAAAAAGGAAAAGACAAGAAGAATGTGAAAGGGAGGAGAAAAATCTTTTATAAAGGTCTTAGGAGTGGAATGGATTAGGAATAATGTGGCAATAAGGGACAAAAATCCTATAAATCACCAAAGATCTACCCAACCCTTTCCTAGTGCACCCCTTAAGTCATGCACTCATAGATATTGAGTCATGACAGGTTCCTGCAAGATGTAAAGTGTCAGTATTTAATTAAAGTTAAAAGTATATTGTGTATACACATTGATAATAGTTAAATTACAAATATCTTAGAGTAATTTTCATGATGGAACTATAGGAGGCCATTTTACTCCAAGAATAAAAACAACAAAGGTAATGAGAGATGGTTATTACTAGCCCATCTTTTTCAAGGATGCCTATGCATGGGTCAGTAAATGTTAAAAGTGTGTTTTATTTATAGGCAAAGAAAGATTAGAATCTCTTCCTCTCAACCCAATCTATGTGGAGTAGCCCTTAATGTAATGGGGGTTAGAATTCATAGGAATGATAAATTCACCTTCAATTTTAGGGCATAAATGTGTGTTCACTACAACTCACTACTTTACTAGGTGGGTGGAAGTAATTACCTTGAAAGAAGCCAATTAAACCATAGTGTTGGACTTCTATGATAACATAGTTAATGGAATGATATTAATTCACCAAATAAGTAGATATATAGTAATATATCATAATAATATGTAAATATAACACAAAATATGAACAATAAATAAGCCACTTCAAGGGAACAACCTCCCAAATGATTTCAATAAGAATGAATACACAAATATGATGATGAATAACTAACCCTACTCCTATATATAGTCTAACAAGGCCATGTGCCTCCCATAGGCTAACATACTAAGTATATGAATGCATAAATAAATTTAAAATAATATGTAAAAATATTATGCAATCCATAAGTTGACTACACATATCCCTATACATGAAAACAATTAAGGGTGTAGCATTCCCCTCCCCTTCAAAATAATGTTGTCTTGAATGTTGAAGCAATATCAGTTGTTGTTACATGAATGATTCATCCTCCTAGGTAGCATCTTTAGAAGGTAAATTCTTCCATTTGATTAGATATTCAATAATTAGTTTGGACCATAGCTGCTTAATACATGTTTAAAGGACCACTTTAGGATCAAGAATAACCCTCCCTTCCTCATCTACTTTTGGTAACTTGGTTTGAATTATAACTCTCTGTTTAATGACCTTATTAAGGAAAGATACATGAAATAATGGATGAATGTTAGTGGATGTAGGAAATTATATCTTGTAAACCACACTTCTTATTTTTTTCAATAGCTGATAAGGGCCATAATACTTGGCAGACATATTATTATCATTTTTTTATTGCCTCAAGGACATATGCTTATATGGATGCAAGTGAAAAAAAAATGAAACACCATTTTCAAAATGATTCTCACTCTTGTGTTGATCTACCTATTACTTCATGTGATTATAGACCAAATCTAAATTTTCATGCAAACTAACAAGGACTTATTAATTTTGAAGGTATTCCTCCACTATATGTACCTTTGGGTGGGTATTCAATGGTGAAGTAAGGGATGGAGGATGGTATCCATACAATGACATAAAAGGAGACATTTAGATGAACTATGCATTGATGTATTATACCACCATTCAACCAAGGGTAGCTATTGAACCCATTTATCTTATTTATCTAACAGCAAACAATGAACCCCTTTTAGAAACTTGTTGACTACCTCAATTTATCCATCAGTTTGAGGATGATAAGCTAAGATATGAAATAATTGGTTTCCCAAACATGCAAATAATTCTATCCAAAAATTACAAGTGAATATGGGATCTTGATCACTAACAATAATCTTAGGAGTACCATGTAATTTCTAAACTATATTGAGGAAGACAAAAGCTACTATACTAGACACCAATGGTTGAGATAAAGAACAAAAATGAGCATAATTTTTGAGTCTATCCACAAAAACCATGATAACATTTCTACCTTCAAATTTTGGTATATTGGTAATGAAATCCTTAAATATATTTTTCCATCATCGATTAGGGATGGATAAGGGTTGTAAAAGACCTCGTGTTTTAATAGTTTCACCTTTATTTTGTTGACATACCATATCTTTAGCCACATATTTTTGTACATCCCCCTTGATTATTTTCCAAAAATATCCTTCTCTATAATAGGTTCTAAAAAACCTTGAGTAACTTCCAAGTGGAGATGCATGATTTTCTTGAAGGATTTTCTATTTGAGAATAGAATTCTAACATAGATATAATCTATCTTTGTACCATAATGCATTTTCTTTCCATGTAAACTTTTCAATCCCATCAGAACCCTACTATAGATTCTAAATAAATACATGGGTAATAATATCATTCTCCCATTATTCCCTTGCTTTTTTAAGCTTGTTTGCCTGTCAAATGGTCATGGCACATAACAATGCCTCAATTGGTTCATCTCACCTAGATAGTGCATTGACCACCACATTTTATTATCCTTTGTTTTAGACTATTTCAAAATCAAAACCTAACATTTTCATCACCCATTTTTGTTGTTCTTTATAGGATAACCATTATTCCAAATAATATTTAAGGATATCATGATCAGTCTTTACCTAAAAGTGATGACCTAATATATAAGGTCTCCATTATTTGAATGCATGTAGAATAGCCATCATCTCTTTCTCATAGATGGGTTTGAGCTGATTTTTACCCTTCAGTTGATAAATTTTAAAGGCAATGGGCCTACCCTCTTGAATGAGTACTACACCCATACCATATCAAGATGCATCACATTCAACCACCAAAGTCTTAAACAAATATGGATTAGCCAATACTAGGGTGGTGCTTAGAGCCATTTTTAATTGTTCAAATGCCTTGATTGTTCAAATGCCTTGGTAGCTATATCAGTCTACTAGAAGTAGTCTTTCTTTAACAAGGCAGTGAGTATTTCTATAATACTACCATAGTGTTTGAAACCCTATGATCATAACTAGTTAGCCCCAGAAATCCCCTTAGTTCCTTAAGTGTCTTTAGAATCTATCACTCCATGATCGCTTGATTTTTTTAGGATACAATTTTAATCCCTCATGTGATACAATATGACCCAAATATTCCATTTCTCAAACTCCAAAAAAACATTTGGATGGTTTAACATACAACTAATGTTGCTCAAGAATTGATAGTACCTATTTCACATGATGCAAGTGGTCTTCCTGATTTTTATTATTAATAAGGATGTCATAAAAAAACATAAGTATAAACTTTCTCAAAAATGGCGTAAAAACTATATACATCAAATGTTGGAAGGTGGATGGTGCATTGGTGAGACTAAAAAGCATGACCAAAAAATAAAAATGGCCTTCATGAGTATAGAATGTTGTTTTAGGAATGTCCTCCTCATGGATCTAGATTTTATGATACATAGAGCAAAGGTGTGATTTGGTAAAATAAATAAAACCATGTAATTCATCTAACAAATCATCAATTACAGGAATAGGAAACTTATCTTTGATAGTGAACTTGTTGAAATCTCTATAATTTGTGTACATCCTCTAAGTTTAATCATTATTTCATACCATGATTACTAGAGAATAATATTCATTTTGGCTATGGTGAATGGTACTTACCTCTAACACCTCTTGTACTATTTTTTAAATTTCATTCTTTTAGGCATAAGGATATTTGTATGGTCCAATGTTGGGTGGTGTAAATCTAGGAATGATTTGAATGGCATGATCATGAGTATGACTAGGAGGAATACCTTTTAACATGGGTCCCAAAATAATTGAATGCTCATCTATTATTTGTTGTAACTCAGGATGGGAAGAATTCTTATTTTTTTGAACTTCAATGGAAAACAAGTGTGCTAGAAATACTTTAGCACCTTTTTTTAGCATCTTGGTCATCTGATGTGAACTAACAATTTGTGGAAATTTAAATCTTAATCCCTATAGTTCCACTATCTTTCCTTTAGAATAAAAATGCGTGGATAGTTTATGGAAATTCATCTCCATAGCACCCAATGTGGTGATCCATTATACTCCTAAAATAATATCAATCCTTACCATAGGAATAGAAAACATAAGAGAATATAAAAAATAGTCCCCCATTACTAACTTAATACTATGGAATTTTCTAGAACAATTAATTCTACCACCATCTACAATCATGACTTGAAATTTTGGGGTTGGGTAGATGAAATAATTCAAATGAGTATCCAACTTACTATTGATGAAATTGTGTGTACTCCAGGAGTCAATAAACAACGTGACATTTTATCTCTTAATGAAACCCACCACCTTAACAGTCTGAGGAGTAGAAATAACTACAACGGCATGGTAGGAGATAATAGGTTGAGAATCTACAGCTTCATCCTTAGGTCCTTCAAAATGCTCAACAGATGCCTCCTCATATTCTTCATCCTTATCAACCCCTTCAATTTAAAATAACTTATTTTTACCACATAGATTACCTTTAATCCATTTACTATCACAACCATAACACAACCCTTTGGCATGCTTCTCCTCAATTTTTTATGGTGTTAATTTGGTAGGTTCAGGCCATGATGGAATTGGAGGGTGTGTTCCCAATTAGTAGTGAAAGGATTACATTTGATCATCTCTTTTTCTTCTACCAAGTGTGCCCTTGGAATATCTTTAGATATAATTATGGGGTTGAACATACAATCCTCCAATTGAATACTAACTTTTAGTCCACCCAAAAAAAGATTAGTCATATTTTCCTTAGTGATATCCTCCACACATAAGCATATATTTTGAAATTAATGAATATAATCCTTCATTATTGTTATTTTTCATAGTTTGGATAATTGGTCAAAGTATTTTTTAGAAACATTATCCCAATAATGAGACATTAGTTCATTTGATAACACTAACCATGTAATAGGAATACTAGTCTTCTTATTTTGAGCACAAAACTGATGATACCAAATTAATGGCTTTAATTATAGATATATAGATGTCATAACCACATTTTTAGAGTTAGGAGTTTGGTGTAAATCAAATATATTTTCAATTTGATTGATATAATTGAGTGGATCCTTACCATCAAACTTGTGTAAGTGTAATTCTAGAAACATTGATTTTACCCCCATATTGGTAGTCTTAATATTAATAAGAGGAGGACCAAGTGGAAAAAGTGGATGGTTATTTAGTGATAAATGAGATGAAATGGTAGACAATTATGTTATGATTTGATGTGACTAATTTTTCATGATAATAAGCTCCCCATACATTGATGATATTTGAGTTTGAACTTGCACATCCTTTTGTATTAGGCCATGTAGATTTGGCTATATTTGAGAATCATATTAGATAATTCAGACTCCATGTCATCCCCTAAATTATTTTTAGGGGTGTCTTTCCCTTTCCCCCATCTATGGGTGTTAGAACCACCCATAAAAAGGCTTGATGGTGAACCTTATTTTATCCCATTGACACAAATTTCACCACTAATTTTTTTTTAAATATTTAGGACTCAAATAAAAAATATCAAAGAATATACCCAAATGAATTTTTTCCAAGGTTTTCAAAAATAATAAAAAATTGAAAAATTCTAAAAATTGTGAGCTATGTAACAAATTTATAGAAAAAACTAAAATGGTGATAACATTTTAGAAATAAATCAAAATCAGATGAAATGTTAATGGAAACCTACTTGAATGATTTTTAAACTCTAGTTAAAAATTATAGATAAAATTTCACCCATTTTCAAGATATATCCAAATTTTAAGATCTAGTGTTTTTGACTTGATTATGGCCCAAATCAATGCTATAATACCACTTAGAATGATATTAATTCACTAAATAAGAAGATATATAATAGTATATAATATTTATATAGAAATATAGTATAAAATATGAATAATAGATAAGCCACTTCGAGAGTGCAACCTCCCAAATGCTTTCAATAAGAGTGAAAACTTAAATATGATGATGAATAACTAGCCCTACCTCCTATATAAAGTCTAACAAGGCCATGCGACACCCATAGGACAATAAAATAAGTATATGAATGCATAAATAAATGTAAAATAATATGTAAAAGGGTTATACAAGCCATAAATCAACTACACATATCCCTAGACATGACAATGGTTAAGGGCATAGCAGTTTCTAGGTTTGGTGTCCTAGCTAATATAATTTTAGATAATGCCTTAGAATTTATTAGTATGAGGATAAGTGAATGGGAAATAAGCTAGGCATCTACCTCGGTACATCCTCAAATTACTACCCCTAAGGCAATGGACTAACATAGTCCATAAATAAGATCTTGATAAGGATTATCAAGAGGACCATAGAGAAGAGAATCAAAGAGCTCATGAGGCATACAAAGCTATGAATATCCTTATGGACTGATAGAGTGACTCCCAAAGATACCATTGTAAATTCTCCATATGTATTTTTATATGGAAGAGAAACCAAATTTCCCATTTCTCTTGAATTGCCTGCATTGGAGTTATCCCATTAGCTTGAGTTGATGGAGAGTGATCCTACAAATGTGAGGATGATAGATCTCATGGATATTAAAGAAACCAAGGACCTTGAAATAAACACATTAGATTCACACCAAGATCATGTCAAAAAATCCTTTGACAAGAGAGCCACAACAAGGGACTGACTTCAAGGAAGGGGACCTAGTCCTCAAATGGGACTCAAATAAGGCTAAGCCAGGCAACCATACTAGGTTTGACAACTTATGGAGTGGTCCTTATTTGATCTATGGATTTGTTGTCACTTATATTTTCACCATTTGAGGATATGTCTCAAATATCTTCATCTAAGTGGCACAATTGAAACACCTCTAGGCTTGTGGGTAGCCTAAGGATGAGGTGAACCTCTAGGTAGGGATAACTCCCTTGATGTATCAATTTGGATCCCTAATACACATAAAATTTGGGGGGGAAAGGGAGAGAGAAATTTAAATAAAAATATCCTAAGGGAGGTGATATACAAAATATATGGATGACTTCCAACTAGCTATATGTTACACATGAAATCAAGAGACTAATCAAACATACACTTCTCCAACTTGCATCTTCTCACATCAAAATTACATTATGAGGTTATGGATGAATTTTTAGCCTAGTAAGAATAGATAAGAGGTGTTGAATGGTGATAGTTAATAGACTAAATAACTGAACCTCAACACTTATTAGAAAACGTCACATGCCCTACAAGAAGAAGCTTTCCAATTATAAATCAGATGAAAGAATGAGGCAACATGCTAAGGAATCCATAGTCTTCACTAAGGAAGATCCAAAATTCAAGTATAAAACACTATTAATAGTGATAAATAAGTGAAAAATATTATTTTTATTGATCAAATGGTATGAAAATGAGTAGGGCTTCACCATACTCAGGTGGAGCATAAGTTACAAAGGCTAAAATGGCTAGTTCTTATAGAACTTGAGAGAGAGAGGAGAAGAGAGAAATCCAAGGGTCACAAGGAAACTGTAAAGCTAACATAATTAGTTAATTTTTCATTATAAGATGATGTGGGATGAACCATGAAATTTTAATAAGTACAAGTGCCCATACAAGGAATGAAACTCTTATAAAGTGGCATGAAACTCCTTATTATAGCTCAAAAAATTACCTTCATGATTTGGAATTATTTGAAAATCCAAAAAATATTAGGGATAGGTATAATGATTTGAATTAATGGGAATGATTTCAAACATGCATCTCCCCACATTGGTTATAGACCTAGTCACCTGGAACATCTAGGAATGAGGCATCAACATCTATAGTACAAAAACTCTTCTTTCATGAACCTTGCACACTTGGCCTCAAAAAAGGCATAAATTTTACATGAAAATAAATGTGATGGAGTTTATTACACCTATCAAGACCCTCCATGGCCTTCAAGGCATCAGACACACATTAAAATTAGCTCACTTGAAGTTTTCCACCCTTCTCACTAGCTTGGTCACTATGCCAATTTTGATTGTCTTAGATGAGAGCTCTTATTGAGGAACTTAGGAGTTTTTATAAGGAATTAAATGAAAATTAATTTTTATAAAAAGTCTCAATATTCCTCCTAAAGTTTTTTTATCTCTTCTAACCTCTTGTAACTTGCATACAAATAAAATAGTCAAAAAAACCATGTTTTATACCCCATCCATACAATTCTAATAGTCTAATAGGGTAGGGAGGATCATGAAAGAGTATTTTATAGCTTATAATATATTTCATGCTCAAAATATTCTATTATATAATCTTCACATCATCATTTCTTTCATCATGTCTTGATTGAGGGTTTGTAAGGGTTTTAGACCATTTTCCACTCTTAAGCTTTGTTCATAAAGCTAGGACATTAGAAATAATAAAAAATTTAAAAAATATGGTATTTAAGACCCTTTACAACATCCCTAAATTCATTTGGCCTCAATTCAAATTTTAAATACAAATATGAGCATTTGAACTTCTCTTATGGAGGTCTTTCCTCTATTCCAATAGGCCTAAGTTGTCCTACGGACCAAAAATGGCTTCCTTTGTGCCTTATCTATAGTTTTAAGAATTTTAAACATATAAATTTACCATATAAACATGATCCAATACATTTTAGTGATTATCTAAGGCCACAAATGTGAATGACTCCCTATTTGGCTTTGGCCTAAACCTTGTTAAATAAGCCTAACAGGGACCCTTGTGATCTAGGCCATCCTATTGGGTTTCCATACATTTAACCAAATTTAAAACATACTTAGTGACTCCATAAACATTCCTCTATAGTTTATAATGTTGACATAATGTTTTAAGGGAAAATGATTTCTTATTTGGACTTCTAGGCTTAGCCATGCCTAGTATGCATGTCTACAAACTATAGAATTTAGAGTACCTTGATTAGCTTCTCCAACCTGTGACATGTTTCCATGATTTACATAGGTGTGTTAACACTTTAAAAACTTATTATATTTTCCAATAAAATTTTTATTCACTCTTTCTCTTCCAAACCTCATGACTACATGGTTATGCACCTAGGGAAGTACCGTTTATCTGAGACAAAACAGAGGGAACTTCCCCTATTTATCTAAACAAAAAAATTATTGGATTGATTTATATATGTTTTAAAGAACCTATGGATAATATTTTGACCCATATTTATATCTTTTAACCCTCTGAAATAACCAACACCTAAGACAAACTCCTGTTAAGATAGACTATGTGTGCAAGGTTTTTATAAGGGTTGAGAGTTACTTGATTAGGGTTCCTTCTTTACATTATTTACCATATGAGTGTTCCATGAGACTATTTATTAATTATTAATTAGTTTTTATATTTTAAACTCACTTAAACCTCTAATTCTCTCACCTCACACTTTGATTGGGTAAGTCTAAGTGTGCGTTTGACTGTGACTTTCTCGTTGAAACCCTACCTATAGGTGACCTTGCATAGTTTGACCTTGAAAAAAATTATACAAGAATTTTTTTGGGTTTTATTTTTTATATTCCAATTTTTCATGTATAGTCACCAAATATACCTAAAATTCCAAGTTTGAGAGTATCAACACTTTGCTCATTATCTATTGATTGTTTGCTTCCTTTGACTGTTTCTTATTCTGTGATGTATATGTAAGTGTTATTTAGTAGTCTCATGGGTCATTTTATAACATTATAATATCCCTTAATAGTTATTTTGAGTTTTTCACTCACCCTACTTGGCTAGATCATCACTTTGGAATTTTAAACGCTCTCACGAGAAGTCATAGGTAGTTGATTTTGTTAAAGCCATTTATACCCTACTTGTAAGTGCAAATCACCTTTTTGGATCTGCCTACCTTGATATGGGGTCCTATTCTACCTATAATTCCCCATCATAGTTATTTTAGTGATATATACCATTCATTTTCCATGGAAAAACTTAGAAAAGTCAACTAAATCACTGTCAGTTATAGGTGGGTGTTTAGGTACTTTATACGAACTGTAGGTGTGTATAGGAGGCAAAACACTACTCATCCTCTCCTTCTAATGATATTTTGTGTCATATATGTTACTTGAACCATTTTAAACTATTCCCATATGTTGGGATGGTCTATAACTACAAATTTGATGAAAAAGGTTCCTTCTATACTCAGACTTATAGATGATAATGTAGGGATTTAGTGCATAATTAGGCAACTTTGAGGCCCTTAACAATCAAGATTCATAAACCTTCTATCCTCCAAACTCTACCAAGTCATTGTCCTATGTAAATTTTATAAGGTTAGTTCATTAGGATACATTAAATTTTTGATGACTATGTTATATGATCTTGATAAAAAAGGGTTAGACATCTATTTTCATAGTTTAAGGAAAGTGGTCCCTAAACCTACAGTCATTGTCTTTGGAAATTATTCTCAACTTCACTTGTCTTCCTATATTCTCAAACATTTCTTCAATTCTCTCTATAACACATTAATAATTCAATTAAATGTTTCTCCACATGTTTCAACCTCTCTATATGGCTCTTGCTCTCTATTAAGGCCACTTGTAGGAGACTATATTCATACACAGGTAGTAAAGTAGGATAATTGGTAGTGAGCATAAAATTTAATCATAATGGTTTCTAGGCTTATTTAAATTCCTTATAATTAACTCCTCACACTTAAAATATATTTAAATCACCACTAAGTCTCTTATTCTTATCATGACATCATCATGAAAGGTTGTAGATGCACTATGAGCAGTAGATATGTAGTGACCATGAGACAACCCATGTATGAAAGAATATGCATAAAACAGTCAATAAATATCACATAAATAATGTTTTAATGAAAATTTAGGGTTTTTAAAACTCAAAAAAATATCAAATACTTTATTTTCAATGTTGGGAACCTTCAATGAAAGCACCTATAGGTGTATTTTATTATCATATGACTATATGACTGAATGTATAAACTGCCATAGTCATCTAAAAAGTGGAAATATTCCTTGATTACCCATAAAATTATAATGTTTTAAATATTTAATTTCCTCTAACACAACTCCATATATGTGTCTTAGATATTTTCAAACTTCCGCTGGTTGATTGATATGATAGTTATGGGTGCAAACTAATTGTATGATAGTTATGATTGCTAACTCATGGAATGTTGCCTTGGAGGATGAAATTTAAAGGTTATGGGATTGATAATACATTTAAAACATGTTAATGGAATCATCTCCATCCTTTGAAACCATTATCAAATCATGAAACTTTAAAAATGGCTAAAATATGCTTGTCATTGAAAATGGTGTATCCTCTTGTAACATGAGATGATTTACATATATAAACACATTAAAACACCAAAAAAATAATAGGGAGAATTATATAAGGAATAAAAAATCATCTATAATCAACCTCATCAAATTTTTTGTATATAATTATCCAAAATGGAGCAAAACCTATAGGTTGCACATATTAATAAGTAGAAAAACATATTCAACTTCATGAGGATGGTTCATAAAGCATAGGAAAACATTATTCAAAATATTTTAATGTATATTAATTTATATTATTTTTATACCACCTCCCACTATCATTTGTCCTGAAACCTCTTCAACTGACCATACCAAGTATAAACCTGAAGACTACTTTTGCTTGCCAAGCCTAGTGGAAGGAGAGAGAAGTGGTTTTCTTCATATTTTTGAGTTTATGATAAAAATTATCACTTAATAAAGTATTTTTAATACCAAGATACATTGCTAAAATGTTCTCAATTTTATAATTCTATACAAGTTCGTACAACTCAAGAAAACTCCTCTTTTTCCATAAAAACTACCCTTTTTCTAAGGAACCTACCACTTTTTAGTTAATTAAGGTATAATAAGACACATGGATAATTAAATAATCCCTTTAAACCTTTTAATTTACCTAAGAGGCTTTAAAACTCATTAAATTCCCCTTTTGACATAAAAATGACTCTTAGGACTAAAAGGATCAAAAAGACTAAGGACCAAGCTAATATAACATAAAATGACATAAAATGACCTATAATAAACCTTATTAAAAACAAATAAATACCAATTTTTTACCTATATGGGCCCTAATTTTACTTTTAAGGTCAAATTTGGTCAATAGGATGCAAATAACATATCAATTTTCAAGTTGCCCAACTGGATGAAGAGGTATTACCCATACCAATAAATGGAATTCATTTAAAGCCTTGTTATTAGAATATTTTTCATGTTTTTATGATATTATGACATATTAGAGTATTTTTATATGCTTTCCTCCAAGTGCCTTGTGCACATTTCCTTTCAGTTGTGTGTTTCCCTTTTAATAAGTGCATGTGTAATAGTTATTTATTTTCCTATTTTATCTCCTTTTACTTTAAGAGGAGGTTTTAGAAAGGGTGAGACTTAAATAAAAATAATGATTATTTAAATTGGGAATAAATAAAAATAATCCATTCCAAATGGATCTATTTAAGGGTATTAGTCTTTTGCATAGAAGGCAGGCAACCCTAGGATGCCACCATAAATGTTGTTTAAATTTGGCCCACATAAGAATATATTTTCCTATAAATGGTATGGATAGATGAGAATAGTTTTATATGTAATAAGTGGACCAATAATAGGATAAAATATATCATATTATTTACAAATATTTTTAAACACTTTAAGCATGCTTAAAGCACAATTTGTTGATCCTTAGGAAGTAGGCTTGGAAACAAGTCTGTGATTGCAAAGTGAAAACACCAATAGGTTCTCATCATGTTTAAAACATGAAAGGGAATGAATAAAGTTATAAAAATTCTTATAAGTTCATTATAACCTTTTAAAGAGACAACAATTTCTTTCACAAGTCTAAAATAACCAGACTATCACAAACACATCACATAGAGATGAATAGATTAGTTTATTTACACATCTAATAGATACACATAAAAATTAAACCAAGGTCAAAGAGTTTCATGGAAATGGTTTTTTTCATGCCTTGAACATTCTCTACAAATTTCATGTCTTGATGAGTTGTCTATCTCAAGATCTAAGTCCTCAAAGTTGAACAAGTAGAATGAAACATTAAAAGTGGAAGCTAGGAGACTTCAATAGAGAAAAAATGCAACCTAAGGTTGAACTAGGGAAAATATTTCAAAGGACACTATTGAATCTCAATTGAAACCTCTATTGGAGGATCCAATAAATGCATACTTAGTTTTATTATGGTTTTAACATCATTCAATGAAGGATATCCTTGTGTGTAGTAGCTTCTTGATGCCCAAAAGGTTCAAAGGTAGAATAGGTATATTTAGACCTAATATAGTTCAATATTGATGATATGTAGTCTACAAGCTCTTCATGTATAATAAATATATGAAAACTAATAAATTGAATAGGTTTTCAGTATATAGTAAGATCTATGCTCAGATATTAAAATAGGGTTAGATATGAATGGTAGTGAATAGGTTTCTCATATTTGACATGGCTACATCCTTAATAATCAGTTACATACCATCATTCAAATCAAACATGGCATGGATCTTTTAGGAGTCAAGATATGAGGACTCTATCCTTATAGTGAAATAAAGTAGAATATGGCAAGTATCAAATCAAAGAGATCTAGTGGTTAGAGAAGAAGTTAGAGAATTAAATGCTATTCAGATCTTAAGGATATTTCTTCCTAAAAAATAGACTCTTGTCCTCTAGTGTATTAATCAAACAATGAGATTAACTTGATGAATAATTGGAGCAAGTACAAGTTAACTTGTTGATGAAGGGATAGTCCTAATTGGATCAAAGATGGTTCATAATTCAAGAAAGGTGGTATCTTAATTAATGATCTTGGATGGTGTGCTTCCTGTCTCTCTCCCCTTTCTCTTATATCTCTTATTTTATTCCACATTGTAAACACTCTCTAACTTTTGATTTAAAAAAACTCTTTCAATTCTTGAAGAGTAGATAATCTCATTTTATTAGGCTAGACACTACCAAAAATTTGTATGAAAAACCTCTAGAAGTAATAAACACTTTCTTTAACTATTTATCCCCTTTGAATTATGTTTAGAAAATCTTGTGTATGATGAAATTGTGAAGGAGAATCTTCCTTGTCCATTGCCCTTATTTCTTTCTCATTTTTAGGTGTCTTCAAGTTAGTTGTAGGTCTAAATTAGTGTTCTTTTTGTCATTGATGTAAGTTCTTAGTGAGTCTTGGAACTCCTCTTTGTCCTCATTCATTGCTTCTTGAACCTAGTTTATGAAACACTTATGTAATTAGCTAGTTTTGTGAGATTGTGTGTGCTAGCATTATCTTATGTTTCCTCAACATTTACATTATGGTTATGTGAGTTCTCATTTAAATTTGGTGAATCACCCTTTTAGCCTTCTTAGGATCCCTTTTCCCCTTTCTAACCCTTATCCTTGCATTAGCATTAGTATAGGTGATCTATCAAGAGTAATTAGGCCTTCTCTGGAGGCCCAACCCCACGATAGATGACCCACAACATGGGGTTTTTCCCATAGTTTAGCTCAATTTGAGAGATCCTGAAGAACCCTCTCCAATGGTGCAAATTCATCCGATAATAGTAATATCAAATATTAAATAGTTTTGAAGGTTTTTAAGATAGAAAGATTTGAATTTTATGTGAAATTATCATGATGCATCATAACTTTGAAATTTGAATGATATATAATATTCAAGATAAAGTGGTTTTTAAATTGTTTAAGATCTAAAGATTCAAAATTTATACATGTTTATCATGATGCATCACAACTTTGAAATGCAAATAATATGTAATATAAAAGCTTACGTGGTTTTGAGCATGTTTAAGATTCAAATATTTAAAATTTATGCACATTTCTCATAATAAATCACAACTTTGAAATTTGAATGACATGTAATACAAAATATTAAGTAGTTTTGAGGGTGTTTAAGATCTAAAGATTTAAACTTTTTGCATGTTTCTCATAATGTATCATAAATTTGAAATTTGAATGATATTTAATACCAAATCTTAATTCCTTTTGAACATATTTAAGGTCTAAAGATTTGACCTTTATGTGCATTTCTCATGATGGATCACAAATTTGAAATTTGAATATGTAATATTAAAGCTTAAGTGGTTTTGAAAATGTTTAATATCTAAAGATAAAAAATTTATGGATGTTTCTCATGATGCATCACAACTTTTAAATTTGAATGATATGTAATATGAAAGGTTAAGCGCACTATTTTAAATGTGTTTAAGATCCAAATATTTGAACTTTATGGACACTTGTCATGGTTTATCATAACATTGAAATTTGAATGATATGTACTATTGAAGCTTAAGTGATTTTGAAGGTGTTTAATATCTAAAGATTCAAACATTATGGGAATTTTCATGATGCATCACAAATTTTAAATCTGAATGATATGTAATTCTAAATCTTAATAAGTTTTGAACATGTTTAAGATGTAAATATTTGAACTTTATGCATATTTTTCATGATAAATCACAAATTCAAAATTTTTCTTATATGTAATATCTAATCTTAAGTACACTATTTTGAATATGTTTAAGATCCAAAGATAAAAACTATATTCACATTTATCATGATACATCATAAGTTTAAATTTTGAATGATATGTAATACCAAAGATTATGAGGTTTTGAACATGTTTAATATTCAAAGATTATAAATTTATGCATGTTTCTCATAATGCATCACAACTTTAGCATTTGAATGATATAAAATATTGAAGCGGTTTTGAAAGTGCTTAATATCCAAAGATTTGAAATTTTTTTATTTATCTTGATGCATAAGAAATATAAAATTTGAATGATATATAATACCAAATATCAATTAATTTTAAATATGTTTAAGATCTAAAAATTCAAATTTTATGTGCATTTTCCATGATGCATCATAACATTAAAATTTGAATGATATGTAATACTAAAGCTTAAGTGGTTTTGAAATTATTTAAAACCCAAATATTCAAACTTTATGGGTATTTTTCATGGTTCATCACAAATTTGAAATTTGAATGATATGTAATACTAAAGATTAACCAGTTTTGAAAGTGTTTAAGATCCAAATATTTGAAATTTATGCACATTTATTATGATTCATCATAACTTTGAAATTTTAATGATATGTAATACTAAAGCTTAAGTAATTTTTAAGGTGTTCAAAATCAAAATATTTAAACTTTATGTGCATTTCTCATGATGCATTGTAAATTCTAAATGCTGAATGATATATAATATCGAAGCTTAAAAGGTTTTGAACATGTTTAAGATCTAAGGATTTTAACTTTATGTGCATTTTTTATGATGCATCACAATTTTGAATTTTAAATGATATGTAATATCAAATCTTAAGTGGTTTGGAATGTTTTTAAGATCCAAATATTTGAAATTTATTCCCATTTATCATGATGTATAAAAACTTTGAAATTTGAATGATATGTAATACTGAAGCTTAAGTGGTTTTGAATGTGTTTAAGATCCAATGATTCAAACTTTATGCACATTTCCCATGATGCATCACAACTTTGAAATTTGAATGATATAAAATTGTAGTCATATAAAATGTAAAATTAGATGACTTAGGCATGACTAATGAGACCCAAACTATAGGTCCTCCTTCTTGCTCACACAACCCTTCTAGGCTATTTTTTCACTAATTCCTAGTCATCAGTAGCCTTTCAGACCTAGGTAGCCTTTTTAGGCCCATATATATCCCCCCAAGTCTCATCCCCTTAAGAAAATAGAGCCAAAATTGGATAGGAGCATTGGAACCTAGGGTGTCATATTTTTATTGTTGTTGTCCAAGTGCACTTTTACCTCTAATGGTCATATTTTCCCAAATCTTTATCCTTTTTAATATCAACCTAATGCAAGTTCATTTAACCAATAATAATTAATTACATAATAAAAGGCCATTAAAATTCCATTTAGAAGGGTTTTCACTCATTTATAAGAATGAAGTAAAAATACAATAAAGTACAATCAAGAACTCTTCCCTATTCTATGCATACAAACTTCTATGAGATTTCAAGCCTATTCTTATTTTTTACCATAATTTCCTAATTTTTACTAAATTTAAAAATAAATAATCTAATAAATAATTTCAAAAATATCACATATTTTGTTCAATCCTTAGTGTGCACATACTAGGTCCTTTTTGCATACAAACACTTTTCAAACACTAGGAAAAATATATTGCTAATTTTAGAAATATTTTCTTATTTTTTATAAATTTTTAAAGCAAAATTATACAAAATTTGTATAAAATTTTCAAATTATTACATTAATTTTGAAAAAAATCATTTAAAACCCTAGTTACATCAAATAAACTCGCAATTATTTTCTATTACTTTTCACATATTTTTTCTAAAATTATAGTTGCATATCAAACTCAAAAAATCAATTTCAACATTAAAAATTCATAATATTTTGCACAAATATTTCTAAAGAATCTTTATTTGCATATACTAGTACTAACCTCTTTACTTCTTTCAGTATCATCTTACATGTTTTGAAGCTCCGTATCTTTTCTATGCATATTCCAATTCCTTTTTTAGATTATATCTACTTAATATTTTTTTCTATTATCTGAGTTGTTTTCCTTATGCCACCTAAGTTCCTTGCATATCTTCCCTCATGACAAAGTGTAAGACTTAGTGGCAATCCTCTTTAATTCACATAGATTCTTTTAACTCAACCATATACCATGGATAAACAACCAAACCAGATTCCTATTATAGATTCTACACATCTAGATTATACAAATTTCCATGAGGATAACTATGCTCATGAGTAGTATTAAAATACCAGTGATGATGTACACACTAATGCTCTTGCACCACCACATAAGACATTGATCCACTTCCAGGTATTGTTTATAATGAAGTAGTCCTCAACAAAGATTTAGTTTTATAAATTTTCAAGGAAATAATTAAGGAATAGCCTAAATATCATACCCTAATTTTGAAATCTACCATGGAAATTAAAAAGGCTAATCAATTTGAGTCTTCCAATTTTCTAAAGTAGCTAGTTATAAATTAAAATATGGGGATAACTATGTCTCAACTACCCCTATAGTATCCCAACCTTCTTCTATGCTACCATCTATAGCTAGTACATCCCTATCTCTTGATGTGGCAACCCTTGTGTAAGAGATCATATCTTTTCAATCCAATGTACAACATCTTGAGCAAGGTGCTTCTAGACAAACTAGTTCTCATACCTCCTTAGCTACATAGAGAGAACCTATTTAGAGATCCCTTTATACTTCTAGATGGGTCCCTAAGAGCCCTATAATTTCATCCACTTCTCAAAGTCACAGGGGGACCCCACATTCAGATTTCACTTTAGAGATTTTAGGGTAGTTACAATGTATATACCTTTCAGCTTCAGAATCTCAGACATACACATGTTCCTCATGATCACACATGATTCAGTTGTTTGATATAGGAAATCATGATATAGAGTCTCATCTAAAAATCATCAGTTAGTATCATTTCTTCCTAATTTTTACTATACATAACTTATATCAAAATACAAAAATAATACAAAAATTCAAATTACTAAACCATTCAAAACATATCGAAAATACCAAAAAAAAATTGATTTTATGCATAATCCATTCTTTATATTACCACTATCATGCTAGGACATACATTTTTTGTTTCATGCTATTGTATGTCAATTTTCCACATTACCATGCTTCACTTGATCTTCTTTGAGTGTGTGTAGTGACATCTAGCTCTTTGACTACTTCATTCTACCCATTGAGGGGGTAATCCTAATTCTATATTTGAGACATAAATTGATATACATACCCACTGGAGGCATCTTATACATAAATACACCATCTAGGTTATGTCATTCCTAAACTACACACTCTATGTTATCATGTTGATGTACATTACTTTATTGGTTACACATAATATTATATCAACATTTCACTAGTATTTAACACTTGTGTATCTCTTAGTATATACATAGTCTTTTTCTACACATGTTTTGTATACTTTCTCATTCACTTTGATTAGTAAGATGTACTTGTATCTTTCCAATTATTACATGCTTTCTTTACTTGCATAAGTATAGCTTGTGTGATTACATTTCCCAGCTCCTATTTGACTCTTGCTTATACCTTAGGACATTTGCCAATGTCCTTTGTTTCTATTAATATGTATGCTTTAGGAAATTTTAAAATTTCCTTTGCTTGTACTCTTCTATGTGTCTATGTCCCTTGTGCCAACTTTAATTCTTTTACTTGTATGTATATGTGGCATTTGAACATGCCTTACATGATTTTTTTTCTAATTTGAGTGACATGTGTCCATGTCCCTTTTTTGCATGGCCCCTTGGCTATCCTTGTTTGATTCTTGCTTCTAGTTTGTTTCTTGATTGCTTATTTTATTTTTAATGTGTGCAATGCCATGATTTATATCATGTATTTCCCTTGCTTTCTTGGATGCCATGATGAACATCATGTTCCATCCCTATAACTAACACCTAACAACTAATATATAACATTTCTAATTTAGTACTTTGTACATACTTTCACATTGTTCTATTTATTTAGGCATACCCCTATTGATCTAACAATCTTTCAATACAAACATTTTTATATCTTGAAACATATTGTCAAATATCAAATTTATATCAAATATTTATACAACTGAACACACATGTAGGACTTTTTTCTTCTGAGGGAAGTCATTCTAGGTTCATCATTCCTACCCTAAAAATATGGGGCATCAAATAGGGGTTTTGTCACAAAGACCAAAGCTCCTAATAGTCAAAACAATAGCATTCAAACCACTCAGTATAGAATCCAAGGGTCAAACTAGTCAAAATAGAAAAAAATAGTGATAGTTCTAGATAATTAAACAATTTTCAAACTAGACAACAACACTAAAAATGGATATTTGTACCAAAAATAGGGGTCTCCAAATTTGGCACTCCTATCTAGGTAGAAAACACTCATATTTTTCAAAAAATAGGAAAAAGGTTTAGTCCAAGGATAGTTTTTGCACTTCTAAATTAGTTAGATTCAATAGTTTTAGTATAGTTTTCTTAGATATAGGGGGTTATCATGTGTAGGATGATGTTTTTCACTTTTAGTTCAGATTATGGAGTTAACATAACTTACAAATCAAAATCCATGTTTTAGACATTAGTGATAGGGGCAATGTGCATAACATATTGATCTTCTTTTAGTTCTGAGTTTAGTTTATTTTAAGCATTCTCAATAGTTTCATGCCTTACTCCATTTACAGGTGGTTGAAATCTTCTTAATTTTAAATTTCATATAAGTTTAACTTTTTGAGTATCCAATTTCCTGAGTTAGATTTCATTTAAGCCTAGTACATCAGTTTCAGAGTGGCTTTCATATAAGTCGTTCCATCTTTTGAAATGGCCAAGAGTGGATTAGTTTCTAACATGTATTCAGGTTATCCATGTCAAATTATAATATTCATAACACATCCATGGGCTCCATGAGCCATTTCATATGACATCTACTCTATACTAGTATCACTTCATAGCTTCACTTCATGGGAAAATGATGGAGCCAAAGGGATAGCCTTTATATTCTTGAGCTACCTATTTAGAGGGATTATACACACAATATAGACATCAATAAGCACATGCATGATTTGATTAACTTCACTTAGTTAGAAATGATGGAGCCAAAGGGTCAGCCATTCTATTCTTGAGCTACCTATGTAGAGGGATTAGACACATAGTCTAGACACCGATTATCACACACATGATTTGTTAACTTCACTTAGTTGATAATGATGGAGCTAAATGGATAGCATTTACATTCTTGAGCCACCTTCTGGGGAATTGATCTCTTAGATCTATTCATTATATTACTCTTGATTCAACACAAAATCAACATAATCTAGCATCACAATAGGTTTTATATTGGTTTGCATATCTGATGAGGTGTATTCATTCCTTTCTCTTCCTCTTACTCAACTTTTGTACATTATTATTTTAAATATAGCATATCTAGTAAGAAATAATCTAATTTCTATTTTTATTTGTAAATTTACACTTCACAATGTGCTCTCTCTTTGCACATCTAGCATCACATAGCTTCATGAGCTTCTGCATTATAGGTAAGTTTAGGTATACTTTCTTTTTTTCCTTTATCCTAGTATTTCACTTTGTTTCATCACTATAATAAAGAGGGGGATATGTAGTCATATAAAATGTGAAATTAGATGAATTGAGTATGGATAATGACACCCAACCCATAGGTCCTTCTTGTTCACACAACCCTTCTAGGCTATTCTTTCGCTAATTATTGATCATTTGTAGCCTTCCAAACATAGCTCTTTCAGGCCTAGATAGCCCTTTTAGGACCATATATATCCCCCTAGTTCTCATCCCCTTATTAAAATATTTCTCAAATTGGATAAGAGCACTAGAACCTAGGGTGTCTTATTTTTGATGTTGTTATCTAAGTGCATTTTAACCTCTAATGGTCATATTTTCTTGAATCCTTATCTTTTTCCCTATCAGCCTAATACAAGTTCATTTAACTCACAATCATTAATTACCCTATAAAATGCCATTCAAAGTCCATTTAGAAGGGTTGTCACTCATTTATAGGAAAGAATCAATAATAAAATCAAATACACTCAAGTACTCTTCCCTATTCTTTGCATACAACCTTCCAAGAGCATTTCAAGCATATCCAATCATTTTATACCAGTCCCTAATCATCCAAATTATATTATTTGCATATATTTGAATACATCACACATAATTATACCAAGCACATCAATGAGAGAACTACATTAACTTGATCCCTATTTAGAGTATTGGTATGTAGGCCCTATGCCCACATACAGGGTGTGAAGTGCATCCAACGTATCCTTTACACACTAACCCCTTCTTTATATTTCCCAAGTTTATATTAATATTCAAGAACAAAGATATCCTAAGGGTTTTGAAGACTAAATTAGACACATAGCAAGCTTCACAAGCTTCTAAGCCTCAAAAATTCATAGACAGGGTAACATAGGCTTATTGTATAGAACCCAAAAAGCTTTTAGCCTCAGGATAACAATGCCAAAATAAGACTATAGCATCAGACATCAGGTTATCCACTTTTGGGACTCCTATCTAACCTAAAAATGAAGTTTAGGAACTTGTTCCATCTTATTCTGTAGTCTTACTCCTCTAGTATCCAACCTTGTCTTAGTCCAAATCAACCAAAATAAGCTAAATTCTTTTTTCTCTCAAAACCTACTATATTTAGAAAAGGAAAAAATACTATCTATTTACACTAATTATTAGGTGAAATAAAAACATATTATTCACTAATTAATATTGCTCATACCTATTTATTATTTAGGAATTAAATACCTAAGATCATAAAACAATAAAATAATAATACCAAAGTTTAAGCAATTTTTAATGTGTTTAAGATCCAATGATTTGAACATTATGCATGTCTCGCATGATGCATCACAACTTTGAAATTTGACTGATACGTAATACCAAAGCTTAAGCAATTTTAAATTTATTTAAGATCTAAAGAATCAAACTTTATGCATATTTCTAATGATGCATTGCAACTTTAAAATTTGAATGATATGTAATACCGAAGGTTAAAGTTTTGAATGTGTTTAAGATCCAAATATTTAAACTTTATGTGAATTTATCATAATGAATCATAGCTTTGAAATTTTAATGATATGTAATAAAAAATATTAAGCATTTTTAAACATGTTTAAGATCCAAAGATTTGATATTTATGCACATTTCTCATGATGCATCAAAAATTTGAAATTTTAATAATATGTAATATAAATTCTTAAAAAGTTTTGAATGTGTTTAAGATCCAAAGATTTAAATTTTATGCCTATTTCTCATGATTAATTATAAATTTTAAATTTCAATGATATTTTATTTGAAGCTTAAACACATTGTTTTGAATTTTTTTAAGATCCAAAGATTCAAAATTTATGTGCATTTGTCATGATGCATCATAACTTTTAAATTTGAATGATATGTCATACTAAATCTTAGGTAGTTTTGAAGGTGTTTAATTTCTAAATATTTAAAATCTATGCACATTTCTCATGATGCATTAAACATTTGAAATTTGAATGATATGTAATAGTGAAGCATAAGTAATTTTGAATGTGTTTAAGTTCTATATATTTGAACTTTATGCATGTTTCTCATGATGCATCATAATATTAAAATTTAAATGATATATAATAATGAAGCTTAAGTACACTAATTTTAATATGCTTAAGATTCAAAAATTTCAACATTATGCATGTTTCTCATGATGCATCACAATTTAAAATTTGAATGATATGTAATATAGAAGCTTACAAGGTTTTAAACATATTTAAGATCCAAATATTCTAACTTTATGCATGATTTTCATAATGCATCATAACTTCTAAATTTGAATTGTATAATATCAAAGCTTAATGAATTTTGAAGGTGTTTAAGATTCAAATATTCAAATTTTATGTACATTTTTTATTATGCATATTAACATTTAAATTTGAATTATATGTAATACCAAAGCCTAAACAATTTTGACTGTGTTTAAGATTCAAACTTTATGTATGTTTTTCGTGATGCATCACAAATTTAAAAATTTAATTATATTTAATAATGAATCTTAAGTAATTTTGAATGTGTTTAAGATCTAAATATTTGATCTTTAAGCACATTTTTCATGATGCATCACAATTTTGAATTTTGAATCATATGTAATATGAAAGCTTAAATAGTTTTGAAGGTGTTTAACATCTAAAGATTCAAAATTTTTGTGAATTTCTCATTATGCATCACAACATTGAAATTTTAATGATATGTAATACTAGAGTTTAAGCATTTTGAAGGTGTTTAAAATCCAAATATTCAAACTTTATGCACATTTATCATGATGCATTACAACTTTAAAATTTAAATGATATGTAATACCAAACCTTAAGTGGTTTAGAACAAGTTTAAGATCCAGATATTTTAACTTTATGCACATTTATCATGATGCATCACAACTTTGAAATTTGAATGATATGTCATACTGAAGCTTAAGTGGTTTTGAATGTGTTTAAAATCTAATGATTTGAATGTTATGTATGTTTCTATTGATGCATCACAACTTTGAAATATGAATGATATTTAATACTAAATCTTAAGAAATTTTAAACATATTTAAGATCAAAAGATTTGAACTTTATTCACATTTATCATAATGCATTACAACTTTGAAATTTGAATGATATGTAATACTGAATATTAAGTGGTTTTGAATGCGTCTAAAATCCAAAGATTCAAACTTTATGCATGTTTCTCATGATGCATCTTAAAATTAAAATTTGAATGATATGTAATGTCAAAGCCTAAACAATTTTTAACATGTTTAAGATATAAATATTTGAAATTTATGTACATTTATTTTTATGCATTAAAACTTTGAAATTTTAAAGATACATAATACTGAAGATTAAGTGGTTTTAAATGAGTTTAGGATCTAAAGCTTAAAATTTTATGCACATTTCTTGTGATGCATCACAACTTTGAAATTTGAATTATATGTAATACTGAAGCTTCAGTGGTGTTGACATGTTCAAAATCCAAAGATTTGAGTTTTATGTGCATTTCTCATGATGCATCACATCTTTGAACTTTTTTTGATATGTAATACTAAGCTTAAGAGGTTTAAAACATGTTTAAGATCCAAAGATTCAAATTTTATCAACATTTGTTAAGATGCATCATAAATATAAAATTTGAATGATATGTGATACTGAAGCTTAAGAAATTTTGAACATGTTTTGGATCTAAAAATTTAAACTTTATGTGCATTTATCATGATGCATCACAACATTCAAATTTAAATGATATTTAATACTAATGATTAAACTCTTTTGAACATGTCTAATATCTAAACATGCAAATTTTATGCACATTTATCATGATGATTGCAACTTTGAAATTTGAAGGATTTGTAATACCAAAGCTTAATCACACTGTTTTGAATGTGTTTAAGATCTAAAGACTCAAAATTTATGCATATTTCTCATAATGCATCACAAATTTGAAATTTAAATGATATTTAATACTGAATCTTAAACAATTTTGAACATGTTTAAAATTCAAAGATTATAACTTTATGCCCATTTCTCATGATGCATCACAACTTTAAACTTTTAATGATATGTACTACCAATGTTTAAGTAGGTTTGAATATTTTTAAGATCTATAAATTCAAACTTTATACATATTTGTCATGATACATCACAACTTTAAAATTTGAATAATATGTAATAGAGAAGCTTAAGCAATTTTTAAGGTGTTTAAGATCCAAAGATTCAAAATTTATGCACATTTCTCCTGATACATCACAACTTTAAAATTTAAATGATAGGTAATATTGAATATTAAGTAGTTTTGAAGGTGTTTAAGATCTAAATATTTAAATTTTATGTGAATTTCTCTTGATGCATCATAACATTGAAATTTGAATGATATGTAATATAAAAGCTTAAGCAGTTTTGAACATGTTTAAGATTTAAATATTTAAACTTTATGTACATTTATCATGATACATTACAACTTTGAAATTTTAATGACATGTAATAAAAAAATTAAAAAATATTTCAAGGTGCTTAATACCAAATATATAAAATTTATTTATATTTCTCATGATGCATTCCAAATTTGAATGTTATGTAATATCAAAGCTTAAGCAAATTTTTAAGTGTTTAAGATCCAAAGATTCAAAATTTATACATGTTTTTCATGATGCGTCACAACTATGAAATTTGAATAATATTAATACCAAAGATTAAGTGGTTTTAAACATGTTTAAAATTCAAATATTTGAAATTTATGCACATTGATCATGGTGTCTCACAACTTTGAAATTTGAGTGATATGTAATAGCATAGGTTAAGTAGTTTTGAAAGTGTTTAAAATCCAAAATTTTTAACTTTATTTCTATTTCTCATTATGCCTCACAACTTTGAAATTTGGATTATATGTAATATCGAAGCTTAAGTTATTTTAAACATGTTCAAGATCTAATGATTTGAACTTAATGTAATTTTTTCAAGATGCATCAAACATTGAAATTTGAATGATATGTGATAATAAAGTTTAAGTTTTTTTGAATGTGTTTAAGATCTAATGATTCCAATTTTATGCATGTTTCTCATGATGTATCATAATTTTTAAATTTGAATGATATGTAATTCCAAAGCTTAAGTAGTTTTGAATGTGTTTAAGACATAATTATTTAAACTTTATGCATGTTTATCATGATGCATCATAACTTTAAAATTTGAATGATATGTAATACCGAAGCTTAAGTGATTTGGAAAATGTTTAAGATCAAAGAATTGAAATTTTATGTGTATTTCTCATGCTGTATCACATCTTTGAAATTTAAATGACATGTAATATAGAAACTTAAGTGGTTTTTAATGTATTTAAGATCCAAAGATTAAAAATTTATGCATTTTTCTCATGATGCATCCCAACTTTAAAGTTTAAATGGTATGTAATACTAGAGAATAAGTGGTTTTCAATGTGTTTAAGATTCAAAGATTTGATCTTGTGTACATATCTCATAATCCATTACAACCTTGAAATTAGAATGATATTTAATATCGGATCTTAAACAATTTTGAATGTGTTTAGATTTAAATATTCAAACTTTATACACATTTATCATTATTCATCATAACTTTGAAATTTTAATGATATATAATACCAAAGCTTAAATGGTTTTGAAGGTTTTAATTGAAAGATTCATTTTTTAAAAGTATTTATCCTAATGCATAGTAATTTTGAAATTTGAATGATATATAATACCAAGCTTAAGAGGTTTTAAAAAAAATTTAAGATCAAAAGATTTGAACTTTATGTGCTTTTCTCATAATCTATCACAAATTTAAAATTTGAATGATATGTAATACCGAAGTATAAGTACATTGTTTTGAATGTGTTTAAGATCCAAAGATTCAAATTTAAGTGCATCTGTCATGATGCATCACAATTTTAAAATTTTAATGTTATGTAATACCAAATTTTAAGCATTTTTGAATGTGTTTAAGATCCAAAGATTTGAACTTTATGTGTATTTATCATGATGCATCATAGCTTTAAAATTTGAATTATATGTAATATCAAAGCTCAAGTAGTTTTCAACATGTTTAAGATCTAAAGATTCAAATTTTATGCCTATTTCTCATGATACATTGTAACTTTTAAATTTGAATGATATGTAATATCAAAGCTTAACTGGTTTTAAATGTGTTTAAAATCTAATGTTTTGAACTTTATACATATTTCTCATGATGAATAGTAACATTAAAATTTGAAGAGATATGTAATACCAAAGCTTAAGTGGTTTTGAATGTGTTTAAGATAGAACGATTTGAACTTTGTGCATGTTTCTCATGATGCATCATAATTTTGAAATTTGAATGATATGTAATACCCAAGCTTAAGTAGTTTTGAATTTATTTAAGATCTAAAGTTTCAAACTTTATGTGGGTTTATCATAATCCATCACCAATTTAACATTTGAATGATATGTAATATTGAAACTTTAGTGGTTTTGAATGTGTATAAGATCCAAATATTTAAACTTTATGTGCATTTCTCATGATGCATCACAACTTTTAAACTTGAAAGATATTTAATATTGAAGCTTAAGAATGTTGTTTTGAATGTGTTTAAGATCTAAAGATTCAAACTCTACGTACATTTCTCATCATGTATTACAAATCTGAGCTATGAATGACATGTAATACTCAAGCATTAGTGGTTTTGAATGTGTTTAAGATCAAAATAATTGTACTTTATATGCATTTCTCATGATACATTACAACCTTGAAATTTAAATGATATGTAAAACTGAAGCTTAAGCAGTTTGAATCTATTAAAGATCTAAAGATTTGAATTTGAATTTTAAATGATAAATAAGATCAAAGCTTAAGTGGTTTTGAATATTCATAAGATCCACATATTTGAATTTTGTGCATGTTTTTCATGATTCATCTCAACTTTGGAAATTTTAATAATATGTAATACCAATTCTTAAACAATTTTAAAGTTGTTTAAGATCTAAAGATTAGGACTTTATATGCATTTTTTATGATGTATCACAATTTTAAAATTTGAATGATATGTATTACTAAAGCTTAAGTGGTTTTGAATGTGTTTAAAATCTAAAGATTCAAACTTTATATCCATTTCTCATGATGCATCGTAGCTTTAAAATTTGAATCTTATATAATACCGAAACTGAAGTGGATTTAAATTTGTTCAACACCTAAAGATTCAAACTTTATGCACATTTATCAAAATACAATACAAGTTTAAATTGTGAATGATATGTGTTACCAAATCTTAAGTGATTTTGAATGTGTTTAATATCCAAAGATTCAAATTTTATATGCATTTTTGATGATGCATCACAACTTTAAAATTTGAATGATTTATAATATCAAAGCTTAAGTGGTTTTGAATGTGTTTAAGATTATAAGATTCAAATTTTATGTGAATTTCTTTTAATTCATTAAAAATTTTGAATTTGAAAGATATGTAATACTAAATCTTAAGTGATTTTAAACATATTTACGATCAAAAGATTCAAAATTTATGCACATTTTTATTGATGTCTTTAAACTTTGAACTTTGAATGATATGTAATAGTGAAGCTTAAGTAGTTTTAAACATGTACAAGTTCCAAAAAAATTAATATTATACATGTTTCTCATGATGCATCATGAAATTGAAATTTTAATTATGTGTAATACTAAAGCTTAAGAATTTTTGAGCATGTTTAAGATCTAAATATTCTAAATTTATTCAGATTTATCATGATGCATCATAATTTTGAAATATTCATGATATATAATACTGAATTTTAAGTAGTTTTGATTGTGTTTAAGATCTAAAGATTCAAACCTTATGAGTGTTTCTAGTGATGCATCACAGCTTAAAATTTTGAATGATATATAATACCAAAACTTGAGTGGTTTTGAACTATTTTCAATTATTCCAACTTTATTAGTGTCTTTCATGATGCATCACAACTTTAAAATTTGAATTATATGTAAATTGAAGCTTAAGGAGTTTTTAACATGGTTAAGATCCAAGGATTCAAACCTTATGCATATTTCTCATGATGCATGACAACATTGAAATTTAAATTATATGTAATACCAAATCTTAAGTGGTTTTCAACATGTTTAAGATCTAAATATTTGAACTTTATACATATTTATTATGATGTATTACAATTTTGAAATTTAAATAATATGTAATACTAAAGATTAAGTGGTTTTGAACGTGTTTAATATCTAAAGATTCTAACTTTATACATATTTTTCATGATGCATGGAAATTTTAAAATTTGAATCATATATAATATTGAATCTAAATTAATTTTAAATGTGTTAAAGATCTAGAGATTCAAAATTTATATGCATTTCTCATGATGAATCACAAATTTAAAATTTAAATGATATGTAATACTCAAGTTTAAATAGTAATGAATATGTTTAAGATCCAAAGATTCAAAATTTAAACATATTTCTTATGATGAATCATAACATTGAAATTTAAATATGTAATACTAAAATTTAAGAAATTTTTAATGTGTTTAAGATCCAAAGATTCAAACTTTATGCAAATTTATCATAATGTATTGTAACTCCAAAATTTGAATGATATGTAATATTAAATCTTAAACACATTATTTTGAATGTGTTTAATATTCAAATATTTTTAATTTATGCACATTTTTTATGATGCATCAAAAAATTGAAGTTTGAATGATATGTAATACCAAAATTTAATCATTTTTAAAGGTGTTTAAGATCAAAAAATTCAAACTTTATGTACGTTCTTCATGATGCATCACAACTTTGAAATTTGAATGATATGTAATACCTAAGATTAATTTATTTTAAAGGTGTTTAAGATATAAAGATTCAAACTTTATGCATGTTTATCATGATGCATCTTAATTTTGAAATTTAATAATATGTAATACCAAAGTTTAAGCCGTATTAAAGGTGTTTAAGATTCAAAGATTCATATTTTATGTGCATTTATCATGATGCATTGAAACTTAAAATTTTAATAATATTTAATACTAAATATTAAGTGGTTTCTAATGTGTTTAAAATCTGAAGATTCAAACTTTGTATATGTTTATCATGATGCATCACAACTTATAAATTTGAATGTTATGTAATACTGATGATTAAGTGGTTGTGAATTTGTTTAACATCCAAAGATTCAAACTTTATGCTTGTTTCTCATAATGCATCACACATTTGAAAGTTTAATGATATGTAATATCGAAGATTAATTAGTTTTGAATGTGTTTAAGGTCCAAAGATTCAAAATTTATGGAGATTTTTAATGATCCATCATAATTTTGAAATTTGAAAGATATGTAATACTAAAGTTAAGTAGTTTCAAATATGTTTAAGATCCAAATATTTTAGCTTTATGAAAATTTATCATGATGCATCATAAATTTGGAATTTTAAAGATATGTAATACTAAAGCTTAAGAAATTTTGAATGTGTTTAAAAATTTAATATTAAAACTTTATGCACATTTCTCCTGATACATCACAACTTTGAAATTTCAATGGTATGTAATATTGAAATTTGAGTTATTTTAAATATATTTAAGATCCAAAGATTCAAACTTTATGCATGTTTATATTGATGCATTACAACTTTTAAATTTTAATAAGTAATACCAAATCTTAAGCTATTTTGAAGTTGTTTAAGTTCTAAAGATTTAGACATTATACATGTTTCTCATGATGCATTACAAATTTGAAATTTGTATGACATGTAATACCAAAAATTAAGTGATTTTGATTGTGTTTAAGATCTAAATATTTGAACCTTATACACAATTTTCATGAAACACTAAATCTTTTAAATTTTAATGATACATAATACTAAAACTTAAGTGGTTTTGAAGGTGTTTAAGTTCCAAATATTTAAACTTTATGGGCATTTATCATGATGCACCACAACTTAGAAATTTAAAAGATATGTAACACTAAAGCTTAAGTGGTTTGAATGTTTTTAAGATCAAAAGATTCAAACATTATGTGCTTTTCTCAAGATGCATCACAAATTTTAAGTTTGAATGATATATAATATTGAATCTTAATTAAATATGTCTATTAGGGTGATATCCTACTTTGAATATCCCAAATGTTGAATTAACGTCATAGTGCACATATTCATAATGGATTCATTATCTACAAGAATGCTATGAATGGGATGGTGATTAATGTAGGCTTTAATAAATAGTGCATATCAATCTAAATCATCCTCAACTATCTCCTACTTTGAGAAGGAGATCGAAGATCTAGATAAAACTATAGAATTATACGCACCAATCATTTTGATCAAAATATGTGACTCAACTGAAGGTGCCTGGTATGTATCTAGTGGAGGGTGTGCAAGATATGCATGGTGAACACCTGATGTACCCCTTGCATCCTATTTAGAATATTGTGGGAAAAGATATAAGAAAAGTTTTAGAGCCTTGTCCTATGTTTTATTTTCTTGAGGAGGCTCAACTAGAGAGCCAAGATCAATAAGGTTTCCATGTATCAAGTCCTGTATCTTATGTTGTAAACTAATGCATCTATTCATTGTGTGGCTTGGTACCCTATAAATTTTTTAGAATGAATTATGATCATATCCACATAATATAGGCTTTCTCGTATCAACTTCTTGAATAGGAGGGAGATATAGGACATTACATTCCAATATCTACTATAAGACTCTGGCTGGAGATACTGGGAGATTGGTAAAGGGTCACTGAGGAGGCACTGATAAAATCACTTGCTAAGGGGGCTCTAAAAAAGCATTAATTATAGGTTGATTTTGATTATTGCTATCATTAACCTTTACTTTGTATGGGACTTTATGTTACTCTTTTTTTTTATAATATGCTTATGTACTTAAGTTTTTCCAATGAAATTAATATGACTTTTCTTTCCTTTAGTGTATGACATAACTCAGTGAAGGAAGAAAACTTTTTGAACATTATTGACTCATGCAAAGCTGCCAGAAGACTCTATTTGAAGATATCTTGTAATTCTTGATTTACCATGGGCATAGTCATTTTATCCAAGATAGTGTTATATCTAAAAACATAATCTATGAGATGTTCATTTGACATTTATTTTTATTGTGCAACATAGGCATAATAAACCTTATCACATATGTTAATGCTAAAATAAGCTATGAACATGTCAGCTAAAGGATTTAATGATTTGATTGATTGATTTGGTAGTCTATATAACCACTATAGAGCATAATATTTAAAACTCAATAGAAATACCTTGGTTAGTAACCAATCATTTGTCACATATTCCAAGCATGCTACAAGAAAAAATATCAAGTGTATCTTTGGATAACCCTTGTCCTCATATAGAGTGAGCTTGGGTTGAATAAAACATAGTGGAAAGGGTGTAGAAGCAATATGGTGTGCCAATGGTGTATGAAGTAGATCAAAAGAGTCCAAATCCTATGTTTGTCTAGAGGAACCTTGCTTAAAATTTATCACCTTGGATTGAAGAGATTTAATCTATTACATAAGGGTAACCACATCAAGAGGCAAAAACATACTATCCATAACTATGGTTCCACATAGGAAGGTTGGGCTGATATAGGGGGTTGTTGAGACATAGTTACCCCCATAGTGTCATTTGTAATTGGTTATTCTATGGTTTGAGAGGATTAACCATTATTTGCTTTTTTTAATTCTTCTTGTAGAATTTTAAGCATATCATCTTGAATATCAACATTTTTAGTTAAAATGTCTTAAAGTTTGCTCTTATTAGTTTCATTAAAGATGGTATATTGGGATATTGTTTATGAAGGAAAACAAAGAAAAAATGGATTAATTTTTTTGCAATAAGTTGTAATAAGAAAAATGCAATGGAAGGAAAGTATTGAATAAAGAAAATGTAAAGTCCTAAAAACAGCAAACTAGAATATAAATAAAAAGGATATGAAGCTCACTAACATGTAAAGTGATACCTCAAAAGCATAGGGACCTAGTATATTCAACTAGGGTTTGAAAGAAATGATTTTGAAAATTACTATGGTGAATTTAAAAAATTTAACGTGAAAATATATTTTATATATGTATGACAAATTAGAAGAATATTACTAAAATCAAAAAGGAATTTTTCCTAGGGTTTTTAGTTTTTTTGTGCACAAACAAAGTAAGTCAAGCTCACCAAATGATTTCAATTATTTAGGAATAATGGAGTTCTATTCCTATTTTAGTTAAGGGTCTAGATTAGTAAATCAGTATAGAATATAGAAATAAATGCAATCTTGATTTTTACAACTATTTGTTTTTTTCACCTTTCTAAAAATGGCAATAAATAAGAAGAAATATAACCTAGATAAAAAAATAGATTGAGATGACTGATACAGAGATTGAAAATGGATAGATAGGACTAGGAAGGTGTCATAAATCTAAATCTAGGTTTCATTGGGCAAAAGAATAGGATTACTAAAAAGTGGATACATTGGTGTCCAATATTGTTATCTATTCCCATTGATATTATTCAAACTAATCACAGATATCGAAAACTTTCTAGATAGTTATGTTGTGCTTGTGTGAGTACACCTACGAAAAATTGAGCATTGGTCATTGATGGAAATCATTGTGGAGCTATTTTTGTCTTTAAACCCTAACCCTCTATCATGTTGATAAAATGACATTTGAGTCACTTGAGAAAGAGGGGGTTAGTGTGAAAGATGTACTAAATGTGTAATCCACACCCCTTGTTTGGGCATGCTACTTACATACCAATACTCCAAAGAGGGATCAAGCCATATGTAGTTCTCCAACCTAGTGTGCTTTGGGAAATAATGTGATGTAGATGTAAATGCCAAATTGATACTTTTTGAGGTGGTTAGGGATTGGTATGAGTATTTGAGTAGGTTTAAAGTAGTGTTGGATGACTGTGTGTAAAGAATAGGAAACTTTACTTTAGTGATTTATTTGTATTCTTTCTTATTTTGTATGTTTGGTCAGCTCTTTTGTAAATGAGCTTTGAGTGGTATTTTATAGGGAATAATTGGTCATGGGTCAGATGTATTTGCACCTATCCAACCAAATTAAGGATAAGGACCAAATGAAAATGACCCTTAGGGACTAAAGTGAAAATGGATAGGATCATAAAAAATGGTACACTTCTCTATGGGGTGCTATATTCCAAATGGGGAACTCCTTTTCTATAAGCTCAAGACTTGGGAGAATAGGATTGGCATGAGGAATATTGTCTGCCTGAGGTGGAAAGACTATTTATAATTTTCTAGATGACTGGAAATGAGCAAAAAAGTGTCTAAAAGGGTCACAAGAGCATGTAAAAAGGACATATGGATGGGGTGTCATAAGCCACATTCAAACTACCAATTTAGACATTTTACATGAATAAAAATACTAAAGATGAAGTGGTTCTAAACATTTTTAATATCCAAAGATTCAAACTTTATGTGCATTTCTCATAATGAATCAAAACCTTAAAATTGGAGTGATAGGTAATACCAAATCTTATGTGATTTTGAATGTGTTTGAGATTCAAAGATTAAAACTTTATGCATATTTCTCATGATGAGTTATGAATTTTAAATTTGGATGATATTTATACCTAAGCTTATATGGTTTAAAAGATTTTTAAAATATAAATTTTTGAATGTTATGTGTGTTTCCCATGATGCATCTCAACTTTGAAATTTAAATAATATGTAATGCCAAAGATTATGTAGTAGTAAAGGTGTTTAAGATCTAAATATTTGAATTTTATGTGCATTTCTCATGATGCATCACAATTTTGACATTTGAATGATATGTCGTACTAAATCCTAAGTTTTTTTTAATGTGTTTAAGATATAAAGATTTGAACTTTATGTGTGATTCTCATGATGCATTGTATATTTGAAATTTGAATGTTGTGTAATATCGAAGGTTAAACAAATTTGAATTTAGTTAACACCTAAAGATTTGATATTTATGCACATTTCTTATAATACATCATAATTTTAAAATTTTAATGATATCTAATATTGAATCTTAATCAATTTTAAATATATTTAAGATCCAAATATTCAAACTTTATGTACATTTCTCATGATGTATTACAACTTTGAAATTTGAATGATATATAATACCAAAACTTAAAAGATTTTGTACATGTTTACAATCTAAATATTTGAGCTTTATGCACATTTCTCATGATGCATCACAACTTTCAAATTTGAAATATATCTTAAATTGAAGCTTAAGCAATTTTGAATTTATTTAAAATCCAAATATTCCAACATTATGAGTATTTATCTTAGTGTATCACAACTTTGAAATTAAAATGATATGTAATATTGAAACCAAAATAGCTTTAAATGTGTTTAAGATCCAAAAATTCAAACTTTATACATGTTTCTCATGATTCATCCTAACATTAAAATTTGAATGATATCTAATATCAAAGATTAAGTGGTTTTGAAGGTGTCTAAGATCCAAATATTTGAATATTATGCATGTTTATCATGATGTATTGCAACTTTGAAATTTGAATGATATGTAATACCAAATCTTAATTAGTTTTGAACATGTTTAAGATCTAAATATTCTAAATTTATGCACATTTTTTATGATGTATTACAAATTTGAAATTTGAATGATAGGTAACACTAAATCTTAAGTGGTTTTGAAGTTGTTTAAGACCCAAATTTTTGAACTTTATAGGCATTTCTCATGATGCACCACATTTGAATTTTGAATGATATGTAATAATGAAGCTTAAGTGGTTTTTAATGTGTTTAAAATCTAAAGACTCAAACTTTATGTGTTTTTTCATGATGCATCATAACGTTAAAATTTTAATGATATGTAATATCATAACTTAAGAAGTTTTAAATGTATTTAAGATCCAAATATTTGAGTATTATCCACATTTATCATGATTTATTTAAACTTTAAAATTTGAATGATATGTAATATCGAAGCTTAAGTAATTTTAAATGTGTTTAAGATCCAAATATTCTAAATTTATGCATATTTTTCATGATATATTATAAATTGTAAATTTGAATAATATGTAATATTGAAGATTAAGTGGCTTTGAGGTGTTCAAAACTCAGAGATTCAAACTTTATGGGAATTTCTCATGATGCACCACAACATTGAAATTTGAATTATATGTAACACTAAAGCTTAAGTGGTTTTGAAGGTGTTTAAGATCCCAAGACATGAAATTTATGTGCTTATATCATGATGCAACACAACTTTTAAATTTGAATGATATGTAATATTGAAGCTTAAATTTTTTTTAAAGTGTTTAAGATCTAATGATTCAAATTTTATTCATATTTCTCATGATTCATTGCAACTTTAAAATTTAAATGAGTAATACTGAAGTTTATGTGGTTTTGAATGTGTTTAAGATATAAAGATTCAAAATTTATCCACATTTCATGATGCATTACAACTTTTAAATTTGAATGATATGCAGTACTGAAGCTTAATCGTGTTGTTTTCAATATGTCTAATATCCAAAGATTTGAAAATTTTGTGCATTCTGATGATTCATCACAAATTTTAAATTTGAGTAATATGTAATACCAAAGTATAAGTGGGTTTTCACTTGTTTAAAATCCAAAGAGTATAACTTTATTCACATTCCTAATGATACATCACAAATTTAAACTTAGAATTATATGTAATACTAAAGCTTGAGAAGTTTTTAATGTGTTTAATATCCAAATATTCAAACTTTATGCAAGTTTATCATGATGCATCACAAATTTGAAATTTGATTGATATGTAATATTGAAGCTTAAATGGTTTTGAATGTGTTTAAGATCTAAATATTTGAACTTTATACATATTTCTCATGATACATCATAATTTTAAAATTTAAATGATATGTAATACCAAAGCTTACTGGTTTTGATTACGTTTAAGATCAAAATATTTGAATTTTATGAGTATTTATCATGATGCATTATAACTTTAAAATTTGATTGATATGTACAACTAAAGCTTAAGTGGTTTTGAAGGTGCTTAATATCCAAAGTTTAAAACTTTATATGTATTTCTCATGATACATCACAACTTTGAAATTTTAATGATATATAATATCAAACCTAAATCGGTTTTGAACATGTTTAAGATAAAAAGATTCAAACTAAATGCATATTTATCATGGTGCATCACAAAATTTAAATTTGAATGTTATTTAATATCAAATCTTAAAAAAATTGAATGTTTTTAGGATCCAAATATTATAACTTTATGTGCATTTATCATTATGCATCAGAATTTTGAAATTTGAATGATATGTAATAACAAAGCTTATGTCATATTGAAGATGTTTAAGATACAAATATTCAAACTTTACGCATGTTTCTCATGATGCATTACAAATTTAAAATTTCAATTATATGTAATACTGAAGCTTAAAATGTTTAGAAGGCTCTAAAGATTTAAATTTTATATGCATTTCTCATGACACATCATAAATTTAAAATTTGAATAATATGTAAAAATAAATTTTAAGAAGTTTTGAAGGTGTTTAATATCCAAAGATTAAAACTTTATGCATATTTATCATGATTCCTTACAGTTCTAAAATTTAAATGATATGTAATCTGAAGCTTAAGCAGTTTTAAAGGTGTTTAAGATCCAAATATTTGAACTTTATACATGTTTATCGTGATGCACCACAACTTTAAAATTTAAATGATATGTAATGCTAAAGCTTAAGTGGTTTGGAAAGTGTTTAAGATCTAAAGATACAATATTTATTCACATTTCTCATATTTAAGATCCAATGATTTAAATTTTATGCATATTTCTCATGATGCATCACAACATTGAAATTTAAATAATATGTAATATCAAAGATTAAGTGGTTTTGAATGTGTTTAAGCTATAAATATTTGAACTTTATAAATGTTTCTCATGATCCATTATGACTTTGAAATTTGAATGATATCTAATACCAAAGTTTTAATGGTTTTTAACATGTTTAAGATCTAAATATTTGAACTTTATGCACATTTCCCATGATGCATTACAAATTTGATATTTGAATGATATGTTATAATGAAGCTTAAGTAGTTTTGAATGTGTTTAAGATCCAAGGATTAGAACTTTATGCACATTTTTCATGATGCATCATAGCTTTGAAATTTGAATTATATGTAATATCAAGGCTTAAGCGGTTTTGAACATGTTTAAAATATAAATGAATTTTAAATATGTTTAAGATCTAAAAATTCAAAATTTATATATATTTATTATGATGAATCACAACTTTTAATTTTGAAGGATATGTAATACTAAAGATAAAGTGGTTTCAAGCATGTTTATGATCAAAAGATTGGAACTTTATGTGCATTTATCCTAATGCATCATAATTTTGAAATTTGAATGATATATAATACCGAAGCTTCAGTGATTTTAAATATATTTAATATCTAAATATTTGAAATTTATGTGTGTTTCTTATTAAACATCATAACTTTAGAATTTAAATGATTTGTAATATTGAAGCTTAAGCAGTTTTTAAATTTTTTAAGATCCAAAGATTCAAAATTTATGTGCATTTATCATAATGCATCACAACTTTAAAATTTGAATGATATGTAATACCAAATATTAAGTGGTGTTGAAAATGTTTAAGATCTAAATATTTTAACTTTATGGATTTTTATCATGATGTATTCAACTATAAAATTTGAATAAATGTAATACCAAAGCTAAAGAAATTTTGAACTTGTTTACGATTTGAACTTTATATGCATTTTTTGTGATGTATTGCAACTTTGAAATTTGAATGATATGTAATACTAAAACTAAATTAGTTTTTCAAAAATGAGACTTAAGTAGTTTCTAAGGTGATTAACATTTAAATATTTAAACTTTATGCATGTTTCTCATGATACATCACAACTTTGTAATTTGAATGACATGTAATACTAAAGCTTAAGTAGTTTTAAAAGTGTTTAAGGTCCATAGATTTGAAATTTATGCACATTTATCATGATGTATCACAAATTTAAAATTTGAATGATATGTAATATAGAAAATCATGAAATTTTGAATATGTTTAAAATCTAAATATTCAAATTTTATGCATATTTCTCATGATATGTAATACCAAATCTTAAGTGGTTTTGAATGTATTTAAGATCTAAATATTAGAAATTTATGTGCATTTATTATGAGGCATCATTAAATTTAAAATTTGAATGATATGTAATAATGAAGCTTAAGTGGTTTTGAACGTGTTTTACATCCAAAGATTTAAACTTTATGGGCATTTCTCATGATGCATCACAACTTTGAAATTTGAATGATATACAATACCAAAATTTAATTGGTTTTAAATGTGGTTAAGATGAAAAGATTCAAACTTTATGTCTATTTATAATGATTCATCATAACTTTATGTCTATGGTATTGAATATGTTTAAGATCCAAATATTTGAACTTTATGCACTTTTATCATAATACATCACAACTTTAATATTTTAATTATATATAATACTAAAGTTTAAGTAATTTCAAATGTGTCTAAGATAAAAATATCAAAAGATTTGAACTTTATGCATGTTTCTCATGATGCATCGCATCTCTAAAATTTGAATGATCTGTAATACCCAAGCTTAAGTGGTTTTGAATGTGATTAAGATTCAAAGATTAAAAATTTATTCATGTTTCTCATGATGCATCACAACCTTGAAATTTGAATGACATGTATTATCAAATATTAAGTGGTTTTGAATGTGCTTAAGATCCAAAAATTATATCTTTTTATGCATTTCTCATGATGCATCTCAAATTTTAAATTTGAATGATATATAATTCCTAAACTTAAGTGGTTTTGAAATTTTTTAAGATCCAAATATTTAAGATTTATGCATGTTTCTCATAATTCATTGGATCTTAAAAATTTGAATGATATGTAATACCAAAGCTTATGTCATTTTGAACATGTTTAAAATCTAAAGATTCAAATGTGATGCATGTTTTTCATGGTATATGACAACTTTGAATTTTGAATGATATATAATATCGAATCTTAAGTAGTTTTGAATGTGTTTAAGATACAAAGATTTGAAATTTAAGCATATTTCTTATGATCTATCACAGCTTTAAAATTTGAATGATAAGTAATACCAAAGCTTAAAAAACTTTGAACATGTTTAAGATCCAAAGATTTGAGATTTATGTGCATTTCTCAATGGTGCATCACAAATTTCAAATTTGAGTGATATGTAATATCAAATCTTAATTAGTTTAGAATATGTTTAAGATAAAAGGATTAGAAGTTTATATGAATTTTTCATGATGCATAGTAAATTTAAAATTTGAATGACATGTAATACTAAAGCGTAAGCAATTTTGAAGGTGTTTAAGATCTAAAGATTCAAAATTTATGCATGTTTCTCATGATACATCACAACTTTGAAATTTAAATAATATGCAATGCCAAATCTTAATCTTATAATTTTGAATGTGTTTAAGATCTAAAGGTCTAAACTTTATGATTGTTTCTCATGATGTATCATAACTTTGAAATTTTAATGATATGTAATATTAAAGCTTAAGTGGTTTTGAATGTGTTTCAAATCTAAAGATTCAAAATCTATGTACATTTTTGATGATGCATTATAAATTTGAAATTTGAATGATATGTAATACCCAAGATTAAGTAGTTTTTAATGTGTTTAAGATTGAAATATTATAACTTTATGTATATTTTTCATGATGCATTACAATTTTGAAATTTAAAAGATATGTAATATTGAAGCTTAAGTAGTTTTGAAGGTGTTTAAGATCCAAATATTCAAATTTATGCATATATCGCATGATGCATCACAAATTTTAAATTTAAATTATATGTAATACTAAAGCTTAAGTGGTTTTTAATGTGTTTAAAATATAAAGATTCAAACTTTATGCATGTTTCTCATTATGAATCACAACTTTGAAATTTGAATGATATATAATACTAAAGCTTAAGTGGTTTTTAATGTGTTTAAGATCCAATGATTTAAACTTTATGCATATTTCTCATGATGCATCACAATTTTAAAATTTTAATGATATATAACATCGAAGCTTAAGTGATTTTGACAGTGTTTAAGATCCAAAGATTTAAATTTTATGCATATTTATCATGATGCATTATAACTTTCAAATTTGAAAGATATGTAATACAAAAATGTAAGTGGTTTTTAACATGTTTAAGATATATATATATATATATATATATATATATATATATATATATATATATATATATATTAGAATTTTTTGCATATTTTTCATGATGCATCATAACTTTAAAATTTGAATGATATGTAATATTGAAGCTTAAGTGGTTTTGAAGATGTTTAAGACCCAAATATTGAAATTTTATTCCCATTTCTCTTGATGCATCAGAACTTTGTAATTTGAATGATATGTAATACTGAAGCTTAAGTAATTTTTAACATATTTAAGATCTAAAGATTCAAACTTTATGTGCATTTCTTATGATGTATCACAATTTTGAAATTTAAGTGATATGTAATACCAAATATTATGTGGTTTTGAAGGTGTTTAAGATCAAAATATTTAAACTTTGTGGTTTTTTCATGATGCATTACAATATTTAAATGATAATGAAATGTAGTGCCAAAGCTTAATCTTGCTAGTTTTAATGTGTTTATGATCTAAATGTTTGGATTTTATTTACATTTATCATAATGCATCATAACTTTGAAATTTGAATGATATATGATACAAAAGCTTAAGTGAGTTTTCAGATGTTTAAGATCTAACGATTCTAAATTTGTTCATGTTTATCATGATACATCACAACTTAAATTTTCTAATAATATGTAATAACAAAGATTTATAAATTTTTAATGTGTTTAAGATCTCAAGATTAGAAATTTATGCATGTTTCTCATGATGCATCACAAACTTGAAATTTGAAGGATATGTAATACTGAATCATAAATAGTTTGAAGGTGTTTAAGATCAAAATATTTGAGTTTATGAATTTTTTTCATAATGCATCAAATATTTAAAATTAAAATTATGTGTAATACCAAAGTTAAGTATTTTTGAATGTGTCTAAGATTCAAATATAAATACTTTATATGCATTTCTCATGATTCAATAAAATTTTGAAATTTAAATAATATTTAATACTAAAGCTTAAGTAGTTTTAAACATGATTAAAATTAGAAGATTTAAACTTTATGAATGTCTCTCATGATGTATCACAACTTTGAAATTTGAATGATATGTAATACTAAAGTTTAAGCAATTTTGGATGTGTTTAAAATCCAAAGATTCAAACTTTATGTGCATTTCTCATGATCCATCACAAATTTGAAATTTGAATGATATTTAGTACCAAAACATAATTAGTTTTGAATGTTTTTAAGATCCAAATATTTAAAATTTAACTACATTTATCATTATGCATCACAATTTTAAAATTTGAATGATATGTAATACAAAAGCTTAAGCTATTTTGAATGTGTTTAAGAAATAAATATTTGAACATTCTTCATGTTTTTCATGATGTAAAACAACTTTAATATTTAAATGATACGTAATACTGAAGCTTAAGTGGTTTGGAAGGTTTTTAAGATCCAAAGATTTAAATTTTATGTGTGTTTCTCATTATACATCATAAATTTGAAATTCAAATAATTTGTAATATTGAATCTTAAGTCATTTTAAAGATGTTTAGTATTTAAAGCTTTAAAATTTATGCATGTTTCTCATGATGCATTGTAGCTTTGAAATTTGAATGATATGTAATATTGAAGCTTAAGCAGTTTTGAAAGTGTTTAAGATCCAAAGATTTGAACTTTATGCATGTTTCTCATGATACATCACAAATTTAAAATTTGAATGATATGTAATATAAAATCTTAAGAAGTTTTAAATATATTTAAAATCCAAAGATTCAAACTTTATGCATGTTTATCATGATGCATCACAACATTGAAATTTGTTTGATATGTGATACCAAAGCTTAAGCAATTTTGAACATGTTTAAGATCCAAAGATTTAAAATTTATGCATGTTTCTCATGATGCATCATAACATTGAAATTTTAATAATATGTAATACTAAGGTTTAAGTAGTTTTAAACGTGTTCAAGATACAAAGATTCAAAGTTTATATGTGTTTCTCATGATGCAACATAACTTTAAAATTTGAATGATATGTAATACTAAAGCTTAAGTAGTTTGGAAGGTGTTTAAGATTTAAAGATTAATTTTTTTTGTTTTTGTCATGATACATCAAACATTTGGAATTTGAGTAATATGTAATATCAAGGATTAAGTGGTTTTGAAGGTGTTTAAGATCTAAAGATTCAAATTTTATGCATGTTTTTTGTAATACATCACAACTTTGAAATTTGAATTATATGTAATACTGAAGCTTAAGTAATTTTGAATGTGTTTAAGATATAAAATTTTATGTGCATTTTTCATGATGCATCACATCTCTAAAATTTGAATGATATGTAATACTGAAGCTTAAGAAGTTTGGAATGTGTTTAAGATCTAAATATTCAAGCTTTAGGAATGTTTCTCATGATGAATCTCAACTTTGAAATTTGAATGATATGTAATATTGAAGCTTATGTGGTTTTGAATGTGTTTAAGATATAAAGATTCAAACTTTACACATATTTTTCATGATGCATCATAAGTTTAAAATTTAAACGATATGTAATACAAAATCTTAAGAAGTTTTTAATGTGTTTAAGATCTAAATATTTGTAGTTTATGCACATTTATCATGATGTATCACAACTTTGAAATTTTGTTGATATGTAATACTGAATCTTAAGCCCACTATTGTGACCATGTTTAAGATCTAAAGATTTAACTTTATGCCCATTTTTTATGATGCATCACAACTTTGAAATTTTAATAACATGTAATACTGAAGTTTAAGTAGTTTTGAATGTGTTTAAGATCCAAATATTGAAACTTTATATATTTTTCTCATGATTTATCGCAAATTTGAAATTTGAATGATATCTAACACTAAGCTTAAGTGGTTTAGAAACATGTTTAAGATCCAAATATTCAAGCTTTATGTATATTTATGATGATGCATTAAAAATTCAAAATTTGAATGATATGTTATACCAAAGCTTAAGTTGTTTTGAATTTGTTTAAAATCTAAAGATTAAAACTTTATGTACATTTTTCATGATGGATCAGAACTTTTAATTGGAAGGATATGTAATACCAAAGCTTAAGCAGTTTTAATGGTGTTTAAGATCCAAAGATTCAAACATTATGTAGATTTTTCATGATGCATCATAAGTTTGAAATTTGAATTATATGTAATACTGAAGCTTAAGTGGTTTTAAACATGTTTAGGATACAAAGGGATTTGAACATGTTTAAGATGCAAAGATTTAAACTTTATGCATATTTCTCATAATGCATCACAACTTTAAAAGTTGAATGATATGTAATACTAAAACTAAAGCAATTTTCATCATGTTTAATATCTAAATATTCAAAAATTATCTACATTTTTCATGATGCATCACAATTTTGATATTTAAATGATATGTAATATAAAATATTATATGGATTTAAACATATTTAAGATCCAAATATTTTAACTTTATGCACATTTTTTTATGATGCATTACAACTTTGAAATTTGAATGATATGTAATATTAAAGCTTAAATTGTTTTTAATGTGTTTAAGATTCAAATATTTAAACTTTATGCATATTTATCATAATGCATCACAACATCAAAATTTGAATGATATGTAATACTAAATCTTGAGTGATTTTAAACATGTTTAAGACCTAATGATTTAAATTTTATGTACATTTCTCATGATGCATCTAACTTTGAAATTTGAATGATATGTAATACTGAAGCTAAATTAGTTTTGAACTTATTTAAAATTTAAATTTTAAGCACATTTCAGACAATGTATTATAAATTTGAAATTTGAATGATATGTAATAATAAATATAAAACAATTTTGTAATACTAAATCTTAAGTAGTTTCGATTTTGATTAATATTGAAAGATTTAAACTTTATGTGTGTTTCTCATGATGCATCACTACTTTAAAATTTGAATGATATGTAATATCAAATCTTAAGTAATCTTTAAAATGTTTAAGTTCTAAATATTCAATCTTTATGCACATTTTTCATGATATGTAATAGTGAAGCTTAAGTGGATTTGAACATGTTTAAGATCTAGAGATTCAAACATTATGTGTGTTTCTCATGATACATCACAACTTGGAAATTTGAATAATATGTAATATCAAATTTTAATTAGTTTAAAATGTGTTTAAGATCCAAATATTAGAGATTTATGCTTATTTATCATGATTCATCACAAATCTTAAATTTGAATAATATGTAATACCAAATTTTAAGTAGTTTTAAATGTGTTTAAGATCCAAAGATTCAAACTTTATGCATATTTCCCATGATGCATAACAACTTTTAAATTTGAATATGTAATATTAACACTTGAGTGGTATTAAAAATGTTTAAGATCAAAACATTTGAACTTTATGCATTGTAACTTTAAAATTTGAATGATATGTAATAGCGAAGCTGAAGCAGGTTTGAACATGTTTAAGATCTAGAGATTCAAAATTTATGTGTGTTTTTTACGATGCATTACAACTTTGAAATTTGAATGATATGTAATATCAAAATTTAAGTGGTTTTGAATGTGTTTAAGATCCAAATATTAGAGATTTATGCTCATTAATCATGATTCATCACAAATTCTAAATTTGAATAATATGTAATACCAAAGCTTAATTAGTTTTAAATGTGTTTAAGATCCAAACATTCAAATTTTATGCACATTTCCCTTGATGCATCACAAATTTTAAATTTGAATATGTAATTTAAAACTTAAGTGGTATTAAAAATGTTTAAGATCAAAACATTTAAACTTTATGCACATTTATCATGATGCATCACAACTCTAAAATTTGAATGATATGTAATATCAAAATTTAAGTGGTTTTGAATTGTTTAAGATCCAAATATTGGATATTTATTCTCATTTATTATGATTCATCACAAATTCTAAATTTAAATAATATGTAATACCAAAGCATACACAGTTTTAAATGTGTTTAAGATTCAAAGATTCAAAATTTATGCAAATTTCCCATGATGCATCACAACTTTTAAATTTGAAAATGTAATATTATAAACTTAAGTGGTATTAAAAATGTTTAAGAGCAAAACATTTGAACTTTATGTATTGCAACTTTAAAATTTGAATGATATGTAATAGTGAAGCTTAAGCAGGTTGAACATGTTTAAAATCTAGAGATTCAAAATTTGTATGTGTTTCTCATGATACATCACAACTTTTAAATTTGAATGATATGTAATATAAAAACTTAAGTGGTTTTGAATGTGTTTAAGATCCAAATATTAGATATTTATGCTCATTTATCATGATTCATCACAAATTTTAAATTTCAATAATATGTAATACCAAAGCTTAAGCAATTTTAAATGTGTTTAAGATCCAAAGATTTAAAATTTATGCACATTTCCCATGATGCATCATAAATTTTAAATTTGAATATGTAATATTAAAACCTAGCTGGTATTAAAAATGTTTAAGAGCAAAACATTTGAACTCTATGTATTGCAACTTTAAAATTTGAATGATATGTAATAGCGAAGTTTAAGAAGGTTTGAACATGTTTAAGATCTAGAGATTCAAAATTTGTGTGTGTTTCTTATGATACATCACAACTTTGAAATTTGATTGATATTTAATATAAAAATTTAAGTGGTTTTGAATGTGTTTAAGATCCAAATATTAAAGATTTATGCTCATTTATCATGATTCATCACAAATTCTAAATTTGAATAATATGTAATACCAAAGCTTAATCAGTTTTAAATGTGTTTAAGATCTGAAGATTCAAAGTTTATGCACATTTTCCATAATGCATCACAAATTTTAAATTTGAATATGTAATATTAAAACTTAACTAGTATTAAAAATGTTTAAGATCAAAACATTTAAACTTTATGCACATTTATCATGATGCATCACAACTTTGGAATTTGAATGATATGTAATACTAGAGTTTAATTAGTTTTAAATGTGTTTAAGATCTAAGATTTAAATTTTATGTACATTTTTATGATGCATCATAATGTTAAAATTTGAATTATTTATAATACTACATCTTAGGTGGTATTAAACATGTTTAAGATCGAAATATTCAAACTTTATACATGTTTCTCATGATATATCACAACTATTAAGTTTGAATGATATGTAATATACAAGATTAAAAAAAATTTGAATGTGTTTAAGATCTAAAGATTTGAACTTTATGCATGTTTCTCATAATGCATCACAACATTGAAATTTGAATGATATGTGTTATTGAAGATTAAGGGGTTTGCAATGTGTTTAGACCCAAAGATTCAAATTTTATGCATATTTTCCATGATGCATCACAACTTTGAAATTTGAATGATATGTAATACCGAGGCTTAAGTATTTTTGAATGTGTTTAAGATATAAATATTTAAAATTTATGTTTATTTCTTATGATGCATCGCAACATTTAAATTTTAATGATATGTAGTATTGAATCTTAAGTGGTTCTGAAAGTGTTTAAGATCTAAAAATTGGATATTTCTATGCATTTTTCATGATGAATTACAAATTTAAATTTTGAATGATATATAATACCAAAGCTTAAGTAGTTTTGACCATGTTTAAGATCTAAATATTTAAACTATATGGACACTTTTCATGATGCATCTTAACTTTAAAATTTGAATGATATATAATACCTAAGCTTATGTTGTTTTAAATGTGTTTAAGATACAAAGATTTGACCTATTTACATATTTTTCATGATGTATCACAACTTCAAATTTTGAATGATATGTAATATCAAAGATTAAGTGGTTTTGAAGGTGTTTGAGATCCATATATTTGAACTTTATCCATGTTTATCATGAAGCAATGCAAATTTGAAATTTTAAGAACATGTAATACTAAAGCTTAAGTGGTTTTGAATGTGTTTAAGATCTAAAGATTCAATCTTTATGCACATTTTTTATGATGGATCATAATTTTAAAATTTGAATGATATGTAATACCAAATATTAAGTTGTTTTAAATGTGTTTAAGATCTAAATCTTCAAAATTTATGTGAGTTTCTCATGATGCATTGAAACAATTAAATTTGAATGATATGTAATATCAAAGCTTAAGCTTGATATTTTGAATGTGTTTAAGATCCAAAGGTTTGAACTTTATGTGTGTTTTTAATTATGCATCGTAACTTTAAAATTTGAATGATATGTAATACAAAATCTTAAGTAGGTTTTAACATGTTTAAGATCCAAAAATTCTAATTTTATGTGCATTTTTCATGGTGCATCACAAATTTGGAATTTGAATAATATATAATAACAAAGCTTAAGCAGTTTTGAGTATATAAGATCCCAAGATTAGAATTTTATACACCTTTCTCATGATGCATAATAACATTGAAATTTGAAAGATATGTAATACTGAAGATTAATTAGGTTCAAAGTGTTTATGATCCAAATATTTGAGCTTTATGCATATTTCTCATGATGCATCATAAATTTCAAATTTGAATTATATGTAATACTGAAACATAAATAGTTTTGAACATATCTAAGAACCAAAGATTAAAAATTTAGGGACATTTCTCATGATGCATTAAAATTTTGAAATTTGAATGATATGTAATACTTAATCTTAAGATATTTTAAACATGTTTAAGATCCAAATATTTTATCTTTATGCATATTTTTCATGATGCATCATAACTTTGAAATTTGAATGATATGTAATATTGAAGCTTTAATTTTTTTGAATGTGTATAAGATCTAAAGATTCAAATTTTATGCATGTTAATAATGATGCATTGCAACTTTCAAAATTGAATGATATGTAAAAATGAAGCTTAAGAGGTTTTGAATGTGTTTAAGATCCAAATATTTGAATGTTATGTGCAGTTTTTGGGATGCATCATGATTTTAAAATTAGAATGATATGTAATACTAAAGCTTAAGTGGTTTTGAACATGTTTAAGATCTAAAGATTTAAACTTTATGAATATTTATTATAATGCATTTCAACTTTTAAATTTAAATGATATGTAATACCAAAGGATAAGTGGTTTTAAACATGTTTAAGATAAAAATGTTCAAACTTTATGCACATTTCTCATGATGCATCACAAATTTAAAATTTTAATGATATTTAATACCAAAGTTAGATTTTGAATGTGTTTAAGATATAAATATTCAAACTTTATGGATGTTTCTCATGGGTTTAGTGTACCACTTTGGAAACAAAAAAGGGCCTACCTATGGACATGACTTTTTTGAAATTTCAAAAATGTGAACTTCTGTAGATAATTATAGATGGATACACAAAATTTGAAGATGGTATTAAAACATGAATTGTAAAATTTCTTGTAAGCCACCATTTTTTGAGCATCATAAGACTTCCTAAATTGTTAATTGTCAATATGTAAAACATCTAAATTTTGAAAAAGACATCCTATTTTTTTAAGAAATTTTTAATTGTACCGTTCAATGTGACCCACCATTTTTTGAGCATCATTAAATATTATTATAAACCCTTTGGTGAAAATTTAGATTAGATCTTCTAGTGTGTTAAGAAATTTTTTAATATTTTTTTGATGAATATATTTTTAATTAATTTTTTAATTGACTATATCCTAAAATTTGACAAAAAATGGATAGTCATCCATGCTACCCACCCTTACTACTTCAAAAAAAATGAAAAGTAATTTTTTTTAATGTGTGTAGAATTAGGCCTAGTCTGTTACCATATAATTTTTTTACATTTGGATCAATGATTTTTTTTTTAGATAAACATGAATAGGCATGTATGGGTGAGGCATGTAGTGACATAAAAAGGTGTTGTTAGAAATAAATATAGTTTGAACCCTTAAATTAGCTCAAAAATTATAAAAATCATACATTTAGAATGAGGATAATGTGCTCGTCATAATGGTAATAATTTTTCAAATTTTGATGTTGAAATTTATAGTGTATTTAGTGATTGAAGTTAAAATTTGTTGGTTTTTCATAAAACTCTCGGTCTCAACTATAAAGGCACAGTCCCAAGCCTTTGGCTCAAAAATCTAAACCATTTTTGAGCCTAAAAGTGTGGTTTTAAGTTGAAATTGAAATAAATCATACATGTTATAAAACATGAATGCATTTTATAATGTGTACACATTATACAACATGTACACATTGATTTGTTATAAGTCCAAAACCAACTCCACAAGCATTTGGGAGTTGCACATGAAGCCAACTTTGTCTATAAGCTTATATTTACTACTTTAAATGTTAACTTATAAATGTAAACATATATTTTAAATTTATTTTAGTAAATATAATAAATTAGGGTCACTGAACATCTAATAAAGTCAGTCTCATTGTTGCATGCCTTATGATGTGGAAAATAAAATTTCAAAATCTAATCAAGTCAGTACTTAGGTATTTTTAGGGTATAATTATTAAGCCTAGGGATTTTAGGACATAATTTTATAATTCATATCCTTTTTTGGTAAACATATAATTACTTTTTAGGTTTTTGTGCCTTTTGGATTGAATTTTGTCATTTATAAGAGTCTTAGGTTTGTCAAAATAAAAGTTTTCAAACCACTCACTTTGAAATTGATGCAAAGTGGTGTGATTGAGATAGCATATGTCACATTGATGACCTACACACATTAAACAACCACTTTTTGTTAATTTTACTTGTTCATCATCCTTCCCTCATGCTTGATAACTTTCTACTCATGCCTCATCACCCCTAATCACTCTCTCATCATTTTTAATTATCCTTAATCACTTCCTCATTGAACCTTATTCTCCTTAGTCATCTCTAATCGCTCCTTTCTGATCCTTGATTACTTCCTCATTAACCCTCACTATGCCTCATCATCCCTAGTAACTCACTCCTTGTCCTTCCTCTTCTCATATCACTCCTTCATTAACCCTCACCATACCCTCATCATCTTTAATCACTCGGTCAGCATACCTAATCACTCCCTCATTCACTCTCACCATTTCTCAATGTTCCTAATCACTCCCTCATTAGCCTTTACAATCCTAATAACTGCTTCATCATCCCTAATCACTCCCTCCTCATCCCTCATCTTCTTTAATCAATCCTTTATTGACCTTCACCATTACTCATCATTTATAATCACTCACTCATTTCCCCTCACCATCCCTCATGATGCAAAGCCCTATTTCATACTCTACTTGTCCAAGATCTTTAACAATATCCATGTAGGGATTTTCAAGATCTATGTATTAAACCTAGGGATTTTAGGACATAACATTTGTAATTGATATCCATTTTTGGTAAACATATAGTCATTGATTAGGTTTTTGTGTCTTTTAGACCAATTTCTAACATTTCTAAGAGTCTTAGGTTTGTTAAAATTGAAGTTTCTAAACCATTCACTTTGAAATTGATGCAAAGTTGTGTTATTGGGGTAGCATAGGTCACTTGGATGACCTACACACTAAAACAACCAATTTACATGTTAATTTCACTTGATCATTGTCCCTCCCTCATCATTGATCACTTCCTACTTATCCTTCATTACCCATAATCACTCTATCATCAATCTTAATTTCCTATAATAACTCCCTCATTGACCCTTTCTATTCCTAGTCATCTCTAATCACTCCCTTATCATCTATAATCACTCCTCCATTGACCCTCACTATCCCTCATCATCCCTAATCACTTCCTCCCCATCCTTCATCATCCCTACTCACTCTTTCCTTATCCCTCATCATACTTAATCATTTCCTCATCCCTACTCAATCCATCATTGACCTTAGTTGTCTCTCATCATCTTTAATCACTCAAGATTATCATCCCTAATCATTATTTCATTGATTATCACCATCTCTCATCATACATAATCACTCACTTATCATACCTCATAATACCTAATTAATCTTTTATCATCCCTCATTGACCCTCACCATTCCTCATCATCCCTCATCACTCCATCATTAATCCTTACCATCCCTTACCATCCATAATCACTCCCTCATCATCTAGCATAAGTATATACTTTAAAGATATCTTTTATTCCAATCATATGTTGTGCAATCCATTATAATAGAATTTACCACTTTTTTAGGAATTGTGTTCTCAATATCCATTTGTGATAGTCAATTTTATTACTGAAGGAATTAGATGATATTCCAAATTTATAGTCAAGTAACATAAGTATTAACACAAAGTAGAGTCTAAATTTTAGTTCATAAAATAGTTTAAATTTTAGTTCATAAAAATAGTTTAAATTTTAGTTCATCAAATTATCTTTGTTGTGCAGATGACTAAATGAAACTTTATTTAGTTGCACCTTTGGTAGTTTGGTTAAAAAGATGAAAATTAGACACAAATCTCTTGTATAATTTTATAATTAAGAGATGATTTGAATCAGATGCAAAGTTATTTAGTGTTTTCCATTATTGTTTAAATTGAATATTGGTTAGGTTCACACATGCTCCTTGTGTGTGTAATATGTCTTGAATATTTTTTCTCTTGCATGAAAAATAAACACTTACTCTTGTTATCACAAAAATGTGTTTCTAAAAAATGTGAAACACTAGTTCAACATGGTGTATATGTTCATCCCATGTTTTATAAAGACTAACATGTCATCAAGGTAGATTAAAGAAATGGCATAGGTAAAGGGCCTAAGGATGTTCAACATATTGAAATTAATGAATACATTATATGTGTTATCCTAAAAGGCATAATCAACTAGTCAATCAATCATTCCTTTATTTTTAAGACTATATTCCAAATGTCTAAATGTTTAACATGAATATGATGATACCCAAACTTAAGATCAATTTTGGAAAAGACTTCTACGCCATGGATATGGTATAAAAATGCCTTAGTATTATGATTAGGATAATATTTCTTCACACTAATCTTGATAATATTTTTTTAATTGATTCAAAACTTTGGCACAAACACAATTGGGTTTCTATAAGGCAATGATTTGGGCATGATGTGTCCATTATCTATGATTTCATGAATCTAAAACTTGATATATTCATTCTATAGAAATGATATGTTGTATAAAGAGGTTTGAGGTAAAGGTAATTATGGGATTAAATCAATATTATTGTTTAGTGTATAGTGTGTAGGAGCTTATTTAGGTGACTAAAATATATCCTTGTATTCATCTAGTTTATGGTTCAATTATTTAATATTTATTATTGGTATATAAACCACACTATGATATGGTGACATAAGGATGTCATTAAACATCTAATTATTACCATTAAGAGTGTACTTATTACTAGAAATGACAATATTCTCGCACTTTCTAGCACCAATGAATGAAAGCTTATGAACTAACTATGATATATGGTATTTCAAATTTAGACAATCTATCACAAAATTTCAAGGATTTAATTCATATACTAGATGTCAATGGTAAATACATGGTTTAACACATGAAAAAAATCACACACCTATAATGGTGATATGTCACAAAGGATTACATCTTTAAAATGTTTGATTTTGTACACAAAGTGACATGACTAGGTGATCCATTTCTCAAGGCCTACTCTAGACCATACACTAGAGTATGTTTATGGATGATGTATAAATTTCAAGTTCAATTTTTAAAAATATGATTTAGGAGAAATTAAATTCTTCCAACTTCAACTAGAAATGATGAAGTGTATTGTCTCACCATTGATTTACATTTGCTAATGAAACAATATTTTTAATTCATATAATTTCTTGTTGGGGGAAGTAGAGATATTTTTATTATCAACCATATCATTGGGTTCATAATCTATTATATAATAATGTTTTTTATAGTGCTAGATAACTTTTACCCACTTCTCAAGATGTACAAGTAGAGAGCTCATAGTGTTACACTCTTTATTGGATTCAATATTGAATTTATGAATTAAGAACCACTTTCCAATCTTGGACTACTTGTTATAATAATTTGAATACTATTTAAAAATCTATGGTATGATGAATCAATAAATATACATACAAATATAAGGCCTTAAATATAATTATCCAGATCATAAAATGTCCTCATACAAAAATGAATTGATTGGTTTTAGGAAATCACATAGCTTAGTGATCCTCATATATTTCATACCGATTTTTGGTGCTATGCTGGTTTTAATTTCTTCTCTTTTTCTTGTGGATTTTCAATTTTAAATTACATCATTTATAATAATCCCATATTTTTTTATAGGTGTTAAATATTTGTGTTTACAATTTGCCTCCACATCATTTTGATAATTGTGTCTTATATTTTATGCTAGCACTCAACTCTGCACTTGTATCTCCTAACATTGTCAAAATTCAACAAAATACCACCATCAAGGTATTGGATGGAGTGATTAAGGATGAGGAGGGATGAGGAAGAATTGAGTAGACATGATGACTGAGTCAATAGGGATGATGAGGGATGGTGAGGGTCAATGAAAGACTATTTTGGGAGGATGAGGGAGTTATTATTGATGATGAGTGATGGTGAGTATTAATGAGGGATTGATTAGGGGATATTAGGGATGAGGAATTAGTGATTAAATATGATCAGGTATGATGAAAAAATGATTAGGGATGATGAGGTGATATAAGAGAAACACTACCCAATATAAATAGTGATCTATTTTACATGTTTGGAGTATTTAGAAGGTGGTCAAAGTCATAATAATTCTATAGGATTCTTTCTAAGTTTTAGTTTTGTGTCAATTTTGAATTAGAGTTGTATTATACTTTCTCACCAAATCTTTCATTTAAATTTTTAAACTTTCATAGAGACTTCAATATTTTTTCAAGAATTGTAATGTTGAATTTGGTGTGGTTAGTCTTTAGTGAGTATTTTAGGATTTTACAAAAAATATAGATAAAATCATATTTAATAAATATGTTAGTAGTTGAGTTAGTTGAGGACACTCTCAACATACAAAAGAAGTTATAATTTAGTTGATGGTTATTTGGTAATAAGAGTCTTGTCCATATCTTACTTTGTATTTAGAGTCAGATTGAAGAGAGTTTGAGGGTTTCTATTCAAAAATTTTAATGTAAATAACCTTAAACAAGTGAATAAAGATAATTTTTTATTATTTATAGACAAGAAAGCACATAGACCCTGCATATTCTTGAATATGTGTAAAGACAGATGACAGTGTGCATGATCATGAAACATGATTAGTAACAAGTGATTTGTGATAAAAGCAGGGCTCTTCCAAATTGGTAAAAGTAGGGCTCTTTGTCTAGCTAACAGGGTGTGGGCATTCAAGGAGGTTTGAATGGCTTATAATAGGAAAGGAGAACCAAGGAAGTAGGAACCCAAATATTGTGAAGAGTGGAAAGCAAAAGAAGTTGTTTGGAAGATCCTACAGAGAGGTAAGGTTGTGAGTTACATGGAATGGCTTCATGGCTCAAAACCACACATTACAATGGCTTTTTTCAAAAATTGGATTGATGATAGGGTCACCCTGCATGGCACCACGGTGAATTTAACTGAGGAATTTATGGCAGAGGTGACAGGACTGCCAATGGAGGGAATCAAATTCTCCAAGTAGACCAACATTTCTAATGAGGCCTTCTATAAATTCCCTAAAATGGATGCTAAGGAGAAGTAGCTAGAAAAAAGTGGAGATTTTTTTGAATTAGAGCAGATTAAGGGCATCTAGAGGGACGTCTTATGCTAGATTTGTGAGTACTTCATTCTGGATGGAAGAAGCAAAAGATTCAACAAATTTCACTTCATGTTTCTCAATCACTTCAGACATAAAGTAAGAATCTCATTTCCTTTTTACTTGCATATTTCCTTGCTCCAAAGCCTGTTTACACATAGGAAAAAGAAATCTCATCCCATCCTGCATGAGGGGTTAATTATTTTAATTGAAGGGCATTATAAGAATAAGGCCATTGTTAAGAATCCTTATCTGGGGAAAAACAAGGATCCATGGAGTAACAAGAAAGAAATAGTAAAAGAGAATGAAAAAGCTAAATTCAAAATCCCAAGTCTCAATAAGTAGAAAGTGGATGAGGAGATAGAATGGGAAAGCTCTGAAAACACTGGGGAGGAGAGCTTGGAGGAAGAGGGAGGATCAAAAAGTAGGCATTCAAGTTCAAGTCCTAGTGAGGAAGAAGATCTACAAGATAAGAATAAGAAAGATGGAGACAATATAGAGGAAAAGACTGAAAATATCAACCATGAGCCTATGGAAACCCAACAAGTGAATGAGTAAATTGATAAAGATCTAGATGTTTCTATTGCAAACCCTGATCCGATTAATGAAAATGATAATATTGTTTAGGTTGCAAACCAAATATTTGAAATGGGAGCTCAAGTAAAGGAAGTAAGCAACCAAAATGTAAACCCGACTGTAGCCACGAAATAGAAATGAAGGGAAATAGAGGACTTTATTGAAGAAGGTGGAAGCAGTCCTAAAAAGAACACAAAAGGCTGGAGTGACAAAAGGTAGAATGATGAAAGGAACTCACCTACTAGATTGGCCAATTGTAAAGTTGATGCCACTCTTCAATTGGATCTATGGACTTATAAGGAGATAAAGGAAATCAATAGGAAAATGGAAATTATGGAGGGTAAACAAGAGGCAGTGTGGAACAAAATCAACAAGATAGAAAACCAGATGATGGATATTCCCATAAAACTCAAAGATTATGAGAACAACCTAAGGGAACTTATAAAGAAAATCAGAATAAAGATGGAGGAGGTTACCTCTAGCATTTGTGCTGCTGTTGTAAACATTAGAAAGAGAGCAAATGAGGAAATCAAAACTTTGGAGGGGCCTAGCAAGAGAACTAGACAAAGCTCAAGAAGGAAAGCAATGCAAGAGGGTTCAACGCAGGCGACTGCTGCTATCCAAGATAATATTGTGAAAGGCAAGGAAGTAGTGAAGATGATATTAGAACTAGAAGAATAGTTCCTGGTTCTTATAGTTGGTTTTACTAGTTGGTTGTGATATCTGGTCTTGGTATCTAGGTTTTTGAACTTTTTTACTATGGAGTTTCCAGGTCTCTGTAAAACTAGGGTTTATCTTTGGTATTTTGTTTATTAGCTTAAGGTCTTTTCTTTCCTAGTTTTTTACTTCGATGAAGTAGGTTTAAGGTTCTGCATATGGTCTTTACTGATCTATCTTTCTCCTTTTGTTCAGGGTTTTGGGGCCCCTTCAAAACCTGTTTTTACCTTAATCTAAAACAAGTTATTTGTGATATATGAGTGGTAAGATGAAAATAATTTTTATTTTATGGTTATTATATAATTTTTCATTTGAGTTTCAAATATTTTGAATGTTCAAGTTATAAAGTGTATACCCTGTGCTTTTATAAACTATGCATTGAAATATGAGTGAAGGTTAGAGTATTATGGAAGAGGAGATTGTATTTGGTGGTATTTTGGGATATATAATTAATTATTTACTTTAAATAAAAATTATTTAATATTATTTAAACATTTTATGTTTTTATTCTACTAAGGACATTCTATGTTAAACAACACAACCCTATCTTCTATGAGTAAAAGTTTTAAGTATACATCTATGTGAGAAGGTATATGCATGTATTGGAGTAAACATTAAAATTTATATGTTGGTGAGTTTATTATCATATAATAATGAAATATTATATTTTTTAAAGTATGTTTAATTTATTTGGATGAGTAAAATGAAAACCAACACAATCCTACAGTCACCAAGAAACTTAACATAGTCAAAGTGGTATCTCATGGAAATTGGAAAATTGAGTGTTATATATGGAATGAATTGTTTTTTTTAAGTTTTTAAACATTATTAAAATTATTTTAAACCTTAATTTTTATTTATAAACCTTTATAGAATGAATTAGAACAAATAACCTCTTCTCATATTACTATAGACCTGTGATTGAGTACACAGTCTATTCAAATTTGGCTAAGTCAATCTACTATAACTTAAAAATGGAAATATAACATTTTTGAAACATTAATAGGGTCAAATATAAAACCTAATCCAACATTAAAGGTCATTGTAAACACCTTTGGAAGATTTAAATCTCATTTTGACCCTATTTAGGTCTGTGAAACCAGTCCAAACCCTATATTAGGGTTTTTATATTCAATGTGAGTTTTTAAGAGTTGTAACAATCAATAATTAATGAAATTTGGTGAAAATTTTGAGTTGAAAATGAAAAAATATATTATAGTGTTTTTAAGTTGTGTAATTATGGATAAGTATGGATGGGGGAGGACTTTGTGGTAGATAGGTTAGAAGGAAACCTAAAGACCTAGTCCAAGAGTAGAAATATCTAAAATAAGTTATCAAATAGTTAAAAAAAAAATTAACTTTTTTAATAAATGGGATATATTATAGGGTATCCATAAATGAGGTTTATTTTATGATTTGAGTTCATACAAGAATATTTTATGATAGAGTAAGAGGTAGTGAATGATATGAGGACAATGTTTAGAAGTTAAGTAGGGATATGAGAGAACTCAAAGGAGTGGAAGTAATTTTTTTAGAGCCATATTACATCCTAAGGAAATATAGAGAATATTTGATCCAAGTTTTTATAAAGTGTAAAGACTATTAAGGGGGATAGTCTTAAAGTAAGAGAGATTGAATGTGTTGAGTAAGGAGAATATAATGAAGACTTTAATGAGACCATTAGAAGAATGGTGGAGAATAAATGAAATGAATAAAATGTAGTTGTGAATTTTAAATGTGTGTAGGGTACAAAGATATATATTCAACAAGAAAAAACAAAGTAAAAGGTACGTAGATATTGTCAAAGAGCTTGAACAAGTAAAATATGCAATAGGGCTCTGCATCATGAGGGATGGTGAGGGGAAATGAGGGAGTGATTACAAATGATGTGTAATTTTAAGGGTAAATAAAGGAGTGATTATATATAATTAGGGGTGATGAGGGAGTGATTAGGGATGATAAAATAGTTATTAGGGATGGTAAAGGTGATTGATAGAGTGATTAGGTATAATGAGGGATGGTGAGAGTAATTGAGGTAGTGATTAGAGATGATGAGGGAGTGATTAAAGGTGATGAGGGATGTTGAGGGTCAATGAGGGAATTATAAGAGATGAGGAGGGATAAGGAGTGATTTACTAGGTATGATGAGGCATAGTGAGGTTTAATTAAGGAGTAATCAGGGATCATGCAGGAGTTATTAGAGATGGCTAGGGATAGTGAGGGTTAATGAGGGAGTGATTAGGGATAGTAAATGATGATGGGAGAGTGATTAGGGGTGATTAGTTATGAGTATAAATTTATCAAGTATGAGGGAAGGTTGATAAAAAAGTGAAATTAACACAAAGTGGTTGTTTGATGTGTGTAGGTCATTAATGTGACCTATTCTACTCTAATCACATCACTTTGCATCAATTTCAAAGTGAGTGGTTTGAAAACTTAAATTTTTGCAAACCTAAGACTCCTATAAATAACAAGAATCAATATATAAGGCATAAAAACCTAAAAAATGACTACATGTTTACCAAAAATGGATATCAATTATAAACGTTATGTCCTAAAATCCCTAGGTTTAATACTTAAACCTTGAAAATGCCTAAGTATCGAATTTATTTGATTTTGAAAAACTATTTTTTACATCCTAAAGTTTAAAAATATTATACCAACTCTATCACATGTTAAGTGACCCTAATTTCTTATATTTACTAAAATAAATTTAAAGTATAAATATAAATGTAAACTTATACTTAACATTTAGAGTAGTAAATATAAACTTGTGGACAAAGTTGGCTTCCTGTACAACTCCTAAATGCTCATGGAGTTTGTTTTGTAATTATAACAAAGAAACCTATACATGTTGTATAGTGCACTACATAACATGTATGTGTTATTTTAATTTACAATAACATGTATGAGTTATTATGTTTTTCAATAATGAGTGCGTATTATAACTCGATAATTAATGAGCCATAATTTCAAAAAAATGATCATGTTAATTAAATAATGTGATCATGTTATTTAATAACATGATTATTTTACCTAAAATTTCAATGGAATTTTCCCCTAACTCTATGCATGTACCACATGATCCATCACAAATTTAAAATTTCAATGATATGTAATACTAAAGTTTAAGTGGTTTTCAACATGTTTAAGATCAAATGATTTGAACTGTATTCATGTTTCTCATGATGCATCACAAGTTTTAAATTTGGATGATATGTAATATAGAAGCTTAAGTGGTTTTGAATTTGTTTAATATACAAATATTTAAACTTTATGCACATTTCTCATGACGCATCACAAATTTCAAATTTGAATGATATTTTATACTGAAACTTAAGCACATTGTTTTGAATGTGTTTAATATCCAATGATTCAAAATTTATGTACATTTATTAGGATAGATCAAAAATTTTAAATTTTAATTATATGTAATACCAAAGCTTAAGTGATATTGAATGTCTTTAAGATCCAAATATTTAAAATTTATGCATGTTGCTCATGATGCATCACAACTTTGAAATTCGAATGATATCTAATACTGAAGCTTAAACAATTTTGAGCATATTTAAGATCCAAAGATTTAAACTTTATGTGCATTTATTGTGATGCATTAGAATTAAAAAATTTGAATGATATGTAATACCAAAGCTTAAGTACTTATGAACATGTTTAAGATCTAAAGATTCACATTTTATTTATGTTTTAGATTAAGGTAAAAACAAGTTTTGAAGGGGCCCTGAAACCCTTTAACAGAGATAAAAAGATAAAGCATAACCTTTTTATTTATGTTTCTCATGATGTATTGTAGCATTTAAATTTGAATGATATATAATACCAAAGCTTAAGCACATTTTTTTTGAATATGTTAAATATCCATAAATTTTAACATTATGGGTCTTTCTTATGATTCATCAAACATTTGAAATTTGAATCATATGTAATACCAAAATTTAAGTTGTTTCCAATGTTTTTAAGATCTAAATATTTGAAATTTATGCATGTTTCTCATGATTCACCATAATTTTGAAATTTGAAAAATATGTAATACTAAATATTAAGTGGTTTTAAACATGAATAAGATCTAAAAATTTGAATTTTTTGAATGTTTCTTATGATTCATTGTAATTTAGAGATTTTAATGACATATAATACCAAAGTTTAAGTGGTTATAAACTTTTTTAACATCCAAATATTCAAACTTTATATGCATTGATCATAATATATCATAACATTGAAATTTGAGTGATATGTAATACAAAATATTAAACAGTTTTGAACATATGTAATATCAAAATATTGAAACTTTATGTGTTTCTCTTGATGCATCATAAATTTGAAATTTGAATGATATGTAATAACAAACTTTAAGTAGTTTTAAGCATGTTTGAGAAATAAAAATTCAAACTTTATACACATTTCTCATGATGCATCACAACTTTGAAATTTGAATGATATGTCATACTAAAGCTTAAGTCTCTTTTAAAGTATTTAATATTCAAAGATTCAAACTTTAAGCATGTTTTTCATGATGCAATAGAACTTTGAAATTTGTATTATATGTAATATTAAACATTAAGTGGTTTTGAACGTGTTTGAGATCAAAAAACTCAAAATTTATGTATGTTTCTCATGACAGATTACAAATTTGAAATTTGAATGATATGTAATACCAACTATTGAGTGATTTTTAACATATTTAATATCTAAATATTCAAACTTTATACACATTTCTCATGATTCTTTACAACTTTGAAATGTGAATGATATGTAATACTGAAGATGAAGTGGTTTTTAATGTTTTTAATATCCAAAGATTCAAACTTTATGCTTATTTCACTTTATGAATAAAAAATTATAAATTTGAATTATAAGTAATAATAAAGATTAAGAGGTTTTTAATATGTTTAAGATCTAAAGATTCAATCTTTATGGATATTTCTCATGATGCATCACAACTTTTAAATTTGAATAATATGTAATAATGAAGCTTAAATGTGCTATATTGAATGTATCTAAGATCAAAATATTTGAAATTTATACATATTTTTTATGATTCATCATAGTTTTAAAATTTGAATGATATGTAATACAAAAGTTTAGGTAGTATTAACTATGATTAAGATCTAAAGATTCAAACATTATGAATGTTTCAAATGATGCATCAAAACTATGAAATTTGAATGATATGTAATACTGAATCTAAATCATTTTTGAATGTGTTTAAGATACAAATACTTAAACTTCATGTGCATTTCTCATGATGCATAATAACTTTGAAATTTGAATGATATGTAATAATGAAGCTTAATCAATTTTAAATGTGTTTAAAATCTAAAGATTTGAACTTTATGCATATTTTTTATGATGCATCATAGCTTTCAAATTTGAATGATATGTAATCTTCAAGCTTAAGTGGTTTTGAACAAATTAAAGATAAAAATATTTTAATTTTATATACATTTTTCATGATGCATCACAACTTTGAAAATTCATATGATATGTAATACCAAAGGTTAATAAGTTTTGAAGATGTATAAGATCAAAAGATTGAAACATTATGAGCATTTCTCATGATGCATCACAACTTTGAAATTTGAATGATATGTAATATATAAGCTTAAAAAGTTTTGAACGTGTTTAGAATTTAAAGATTGAATTTTTTTGTGCATTTATCATGATGCATCATAACTTTAAAATTAGAAGGATATATAATAATAAATCTTAAGTGGTTTTTTACATGTTTAAGATTCAAAGATTCAATATTTATGCATGTTTCTTATGATGCATCTCAAGTTTAAAATTTGAAGGATATGTAATACTAAAGCTTAAGTTTGATATTTTGAATGTGTTTAAGATCCAAAGATTCAAAGATTAAAACTTTATGTGCATATCTCATGGTTCATTGTAACTTTTAAATTTGAATGATATTTAATATTGAAGCTTAAATAGTTTGAACATGTTTAATATTCAAAACTTGTGCATATTTCTCATGATCCAATGCAAATTTAAAATTTAAATAATATGTAATACCAAAGCTTAAGATTTTTGAATGTGTTTAAAATCAGAGGATTTGAATTCTATGTGCATTTCGCATGATGTATTACAAATTTGAAATTTGAATGATATTAATACTAAAAATTAAACATTTTTTAATGTGTTTAAGATCCAAATATTAGACCTTTGCGCCCATTTATCATGATAAATCAAAAATTTATAATTTGAAAGATATACAATACCAAATCTTAAGTGGAAATGAAGGTATTTAAGATCTAAATATTTAAAATTTATGCACGTTTATCATGATGCATCACAAATTTGAAATTTGGATGAAATGTAATACCAAAGATTAAATACTTTTAAATATGTTTAAGATCAAAAGATTAGAACTTTTACACATTTTTCATGATGCATCACAACTTTGAAATTTAAGGTATTTGTAATAACTAATATCAAGAAGTTTTTAATGTTATTAAGACCAAATGATTCAAACTTTATGATTTTTTCTCATGATGCATCACAACATTGAAATTTAAATAATATGTAATACTAAAGCTAAAGTAGTTTTGAAAGTGTTTAAGATACAAAGGTTTTTCAAAAAATTTAAGATCTGAATATTTTAAATTTAAGCATGTTTCTCATGATGCATCAAAACTTGGAAATTTGAATGATATGTAATACCAAAGCTAAATCAGTTCTGAACATGTTTAATATCCAAAGATTCAAACTTTATATATATTTTCCATGATGAATCACAACTTTAAAACTTTAATGATATGTAATACCTAAGATTAAGTGGTTTTGAACATATTTAGGATCAAAAGATTCAATATTTAATAATTTTTTATTATCCGTCATAACTTTGAAATTTAAATGATATGTAATATTGAAGTTTAAGAAATTTTAAACATGTTTAAGATCTAAATATTTGAACTTTATGCACATTTATCATAATGTATCTCAAATTTTAAACTTGAATGATATGTAATACTAAAGCTTAAATGGTTTTGAATGTGTTTGAGATCCAAATATTTAAACTTTATGCATATTTTTCATGACTCATTACATCTTTCAAATTTGAAAGATATGTAATCTCAAAGCTAAATCAGTTTTGAACATGTTTAAGATTTAAAATTTATGTGCATTTCTCATGATTCATGAAAACATTGAAATTTAAATGATATGTAATATAGATGATAAAGTAGTTTTAAATATATTTAATATCTAAAAATTTAAACTTTATGCACATTTCTCATTATGCATCACAACTTTGAAATTTGAATGACATGTAATATCGAGGCTTAATAGGTTTTGAATGTGTTTAAGTTAAAAATATTCAAACTTTATACATATTTATCATGAAGTGTTATTGAAGCATTGTAACTTTTAAATTTAAATAATATGTAATGTTAAAGTTAAAGCAGTTTTAAATGTGATCAAGATCCAAATATTTAAACTTTATATGCATTTATCATGATGCATCATAACTTTGAAAATTGAATAATTATGAAATATTAAATTTTAAGTGGTTTTGAACATATTTAGGCTCTAAAGATTCAAATTTTATGCATGTTTTTGAGGATACACCATAGATTTAAAATTTTAATGATATGCAATACTAAAGATTAAAAAGTTTTGAATGTGTTTAAGATATAAAGATTCAAAATTTATGTAGATTTCTTAGACATCAAAAATTTAGAAATTGAAAGATATGTAATCCTAAAAATTATACAATTTTGAAGGTGTTTAAAATCTAAAGATTCAAACTTTATTTTTATTTATCATGATACATCACAACTTTGAAATTTGAATGATATGTAATACCAAAGCTTAAACTATTTTTAATGTGTTTAACATCTAAATATTTGAACTTTATGCATGTTTATCATGATGCATCAAAATTTTAAAATTTTAATGATATGTAATACCAAATATTAAGTGGTTTTGAACGTGTTTAACATCCAAAGATTCAAAATTTATGCAGATTTTTCATGTTGTATCAAAACTTTGAAATTTAAATGATATGTAATGCCAAAGCTTGAGTTGTTTTGAACATATTTAAGATCTAAATATTTGAACTTATGCAAGTTTTTCATGATGCATCATAAATTTGAAATTTCAATGATATATAATTTTGAAGCTTAAGTGGTTGTCAACATCTTTTAGATCTAAAGATTCAAACTTTATGCACCTTTATCATGATGCATTACAACATTGAAATTTGAATAATATTTAATACCAAAGCTTTAAAAGTTTTGAAGGTGTTTAATATTCAAAGTTTCAAAATTTATGCATGTTTGTCATGATGTATCACAACTTTGGAATTTGAATGATATGTAATACCAAATATTAAGCAGTTTTGAATGTGTTTAAGATATAAATATGCAAACCTTAAGTACATTTCTCATGATGTATAGTAACTTTGTAATTTGAGTGATATTTAATTCTAAAGATTAAGTAGTTTTGAATGCATTTAAGATTAAAATATTTAATTTTTACACATATTTTTCATGATGCATCATAACTTTAAAATTTTCAATGATATGTAATATCGAAGCTTAAGTAGTTTTGAACATGTTTAACATCTAAAAATTCAAAATTTATGTGTGTTTCTCATGATGCATCATAACTCTAAAATTTAAATGATATGTAATACCAAAGGTGAAATTGTTTTGAGCATATTTAAGATGTAAATATTATAAATTTATTCATTTTTATCATGATGCTTCATAACTTTAGAATTTTAATGCTATGTAATAATGAATCTTAAGAAATTTCGAGCATGTTTAAGATCTAAATATTTGAACCTTATGTATATTTTTTATGATACATAATAACTTTGAAATTTGAATGATATGTAATACCAAAGCTTAAAAGGCTTTGAGCATGTTTAAGACCTAAATATTTGAGCTTTATGCATATTTCTCATAATGCATCCTAATTTTAAAATTTAAATGTTATGTAATAACGAAGTTTAAGTAATTTTTAATGTATTTAAGATCTAAAGATTTGAACTTTATCCACAGTTATGATGATACATCGTAACTTTTAAATTTGAGTGATATGTAATACCAAAGCTAAAGAGTTTTTAAATGTGTTAAAGATCTAGAGATTATAAGTTTATGTGCATTACTCATGATGCATCATAAATTTGAAATTTGAATGATATGTAATACTGAAGCATAAGTGGTTTTGAATATTTTTAAGATCTAAAGATTTGAACTTTATGCATGTTTTTCATGATGCATCATAACTTTGAAATCTTAATGATATGTAATACTAAAGATTAACTAATTTTGAAAGTGTTTAATATCTAAAGAATCAAAATTTATGTTCATTTCTCATGATGTATCATAACTTTAAAATTTGAATTTATATGTAATATAAAAGCTTAAGCAGTTTTGAACATGATTTATAATGATGCATCACAACTTTGAAATTTGAATGATATGTAATACCAAAGCTTAAATAATTTTGACTATGTTTAAGATTCAAACATTAAAAATTTATGCACATTTTTCATGATTAATCACAATTTTGAAATTTGAAGGATATGTACTATTGAAGCTTGAGCATTTTTGAAGGTATTTAAAATCTAGTGATTCAAAATTTATGTATGTTTCTAATGATGCATCACAATTTTAAAATTTGAATGATATGTAATACTAAATCTTATGTGATTTTTAAGTTGTTTAAGATATCAAATTTAAAATTTATGCGTATTTCTCATAATAGATCACAACATTAAATTTTGAATGATATGTAATATCGAAGCTTAATCAATTTTAATCATGTTTAAGATTCAAAGATTCAAATTTTGTGCACATTTTTCATAATGTATCACAACTTTAAAATTTAATTGATATCTAATATTGAATATTAAGTGAAATTTTTTTAATGTATTCAAGATCCAAATATTCAAATTTTAAGTGCAATTCTCATGATGCATCTCAAATTTAAAATTTGAATGATGTGCAATACTCAAGCATAAATGGTTTTGCAAGTGTTTAAGATACAAACAATCTATCTTTATGTACATTTTTAATGATATGTAATATTGAATCTAAAGTAGTTATGATTGTGTTTAATATCAGAAGATGTAAAATTTATACATGATTCTCATGATGAATCATAACTTTGAAATTTTAGTGATATGTAATATCAAACCTTTCATGATTTTAAATGTGTTTAAGATCTAAATATTCAAATTTTATGCATGTTTCTCATGATGCATCATAACTTTAAAATTTGAATGATATGTAATATAGAAGCTTAAATTCATTGTTTTGAATATGTTTAAGATCAAAATATTTAAAATTTATGCATATTTTTAATGATGTATCACAAATTTAAAATTTGAGTGATATGTAATACTGAGTCATAAATAGTTTTGCATGTGTATAAGATCCAAAAATTCTTAATTTATACACATTTTTAATGATCCATCACAACTTTCAAATTTGAATGATAATATTGAAGCTTAATAAGTGTTTAAAGTGTTTAAGTTCTAAATATTTGAATGTTATGCATGTTTCTCATGATGCATCAAAAATTTAAAATTTATTTGATATGTAATAATAAAGCTTAAGAAATTTTGAATGTGTCTAAGATCTAAAGATTAAAAAAATTTATGCCTTTTTCATGTTAAATCACAACATTAAAATTTCAATGGTATGTAATACCAAATCTTAAGTGGTTTTGAACATGTTTAATATCTAAATATTCAAAATTTATGCCTATTCGCATGATGCATTACAATATTCTAAATTAAATGATATATACAATTGAAGCTTAAATTGTTTTGAAAGTGTTTAAGATCTAATGTTTTGAACTGTATGCATGTTTCTCGTGATGCATAATAAATTTGAAATTTTCATAATATGTGATTGTAAAGCTTAAATGATTTTGAATGTGTTTATGATTTAATTATTTTAAATTTATTCACATTTATCATGACGCATCACAAATTTGAAATTTAAATGATTTATAATATAGAAGCTTAAACACTTTCGAAAGTGTTTAAGAACCAAAGATTTAAACATTTTTTATATTTTCATGATGCATCGCAACTTTGAAACTTGAATGATATATAATACCTAAGCTTAAGTAGTTTTTAATTTGTTTAATGTGTAAAGATTTTCAATTTATATGTTTTTTTTGTAATGTATCTCAACTTTGAAATTTTAATGATATTTAATAATGAAGTTTAAGTGGTTTTAAACATGTTTTAAATCTAAAGATTCAAAATTTATATGCATTTCTCATGATGCATCATAACTTTAAAATCTCAATGATATGTAATACTAATTTTTTAAGTGGTTTTTAACATGTTTAACATCAACATATTCAAATTTTATGCATATTTCTCATGCATCACAACTTTTAAATTTAAATGATATGTAATACTGAAGCTTAAGCTCATTATTTAGAATATATTTAGGATCTAAAGATTTAAAATTTATACATGTTTCTCATGATGAATTACAAATTCAAAATTTTAATGATATATAATATTGAAGTTTATTGGTTTTTATTTTTTTTAAGATCCAAAAATTCAAACTATATATGAATTTCTCATGATGCATCAAAACATTGAAATTTGAATGATATGGAACACTAAACCTTAAGTAGTCGTAAACATATTTAAGATCTAAAGATTTGAATTTTATGTGTGTTTCTCATGATTCATTGTGACTTTAAAATTTTAATAATATGTAATACTAAAACTTAAGTGCTATTGAATGTGTTTAAGATCTCAATATTTGAACTTTATGCATGTTTATCATGATACATCGCAATTTTAAAATTTGACTGATATGTAATATCAAAGCTTAAGTAATCTTAAATGTGTTTAAGATATAAATATTCAAAATTTATACATATTATTTTAGATGCATCTCAAGTTTAAAATTTAAATGATATGGAATATTGAAGCTTAAAAAGCTTTGAACATATTTAAAATTCAAAGGTTTGAACTTTATGCACATTTTTCATGATGCATCAAAAATTTGAAATTTGAATGATATGCAATACAAAAGGTTATGTAGTTTTGAATTTGTTTAAGATCCAAAGATTCAAAAAAAATTTTGTGATGCTTCATAACTTTTAATTTTGAATGTTATGTAATACCAAAGCTTAAATAGTTTTGAATATGTTTAAAATTTAAAGATTCAAACATTATGTCTATTTATAATTATGAATTGTAATTTAAAAATTTAAATGATATGTAATATTGACACTTAAGCTTCAAACATTATGTCTATTTATAATTATGAATTGTAATTTAAGAATTTAAATGATATGTAATATTGACGCTTAAGCAATTTTAAAGGTGTTTAAGATCTAAAGATTTAAACTTTATACATAATTCATATAATACATTACAACTCTAAAATTTGATTGATATGTAATACCAAATATTAAGTTGTTTTGAATGTGTTTAAGATCCAAAGATTTGAAATTTATGTACATGTCTCATTATGCATCACAACTTTGAACTTTGAATGATATGTAATATTGAATCTTAAGTGTTTTTCAATGTGTTTAAGAGCTAATTATTCAAATATTATGTGTATTTCTCATGATATATCATGATTTTTAAATTTTTATGATATGTAATACCAAAACATAAGCAATTTAGAAGGTGTTTCAAATGCAAATATTTTAACTTTATGTGCATTTATCATGATGCATTACAATAGTGAAATTAAAATGATATGTAATACTAAAGCTTAAGTGGTTTTGAATGTGTTTAAGATTTGAAAATTTAAACTTTATGCATATATTTTATGCTGAGTTACAACTTTTAAATTTAAATGATATGTAATACCATAGCTTAAATAGTTTTAAAGGTGTTTAAGATTCAAATATTTAAATTTTATGTGTCTATATCATGATCTATTGCAACTTTGAAATTTGAATGATATGTCATATAGAAGTTTAAACAATTTAGAATGTGTTTAAGATCTAATTATTTGAACTTTATGCATATTTTTCATGATGCATCATAAATTTGGAATTTAAAAGATATGGAATACTGAAGCTTAAGTGGATCTGAAAGTGTTTAAGATTTAGAGATTAGATATTTATGTACATTTTTCATGATGCATCACAAATTTTTAATTTGAAAGATATGTAATCCTGAATTTTAAGTGGTTTTAAACATGTTTAAGATTCAAAGATTCATTTCTGATGATACATTATAACTTTGAAATTTTAATGATATGTAATACTAAACTTTAAATGGTTTTTAATATGTTTAAGATGAAAAAATACAAAATTTATATGCATTTATCATAATAAATCACAACTTTTAAATTTGAATTTATGTGTATTTCTCATAATGTATTTAAGATATAAAGATTCCAACTTTATACCTATTTCTCATTATGCAACACAACTTTAAATTTTTTAATGATATGTAATACTAATGTTTAAGTAGTTTTGAATATATTTAAGATCTAAATATTTAAACTTTATACACATTTCTCATGATGCATCACAACTTTGAAATTTGAATGATATCTAATACCAAAAAGTAAATGGTTCTCAATGTCTTTAAGATCTAGAGATTCAAAATCTATACATCTTTTTCATCATGCATCACAATTATAAAATTTGAATGATATGTAATATCAAAGATTAAGTTGTTTTCAATGTGTTTAAGATCTAAAGATTCAAAATTTATTCACATTTTTTATGATGCATCATATCTTTAAAATTTGAATGATATGTAATACCCAAGCTTAAGTAGTTTTTAATGTGCTTAAGATCAAAAGATTTGAAATTTTTGTGTGTTTCATATGATGTTTCATAACTTTGCAATTTGAATGATATGTAATATTGAATCTTAATCTATTTTGAAAGTGTTTAAGATCTAAAGATTTAAATTTTATGTGCATTGCTTAATATGTATCACAACTTTAAAATTTGAATGATATGTAATACCAAAGCTTGTGTGATTTTGAACACATTTAGGATATAAAAATTTAAATTTTATGTGTATTTCTCATGATGTATCACAACTTTTATATTGGAATAATAGGTAATACTAAAGTTTAAGCGGGTTGACATGTGTTTAAGATTCAAAGATTTAAATTTTATGTGCACTTCTCATTATGCATAGAAACTTAGAAATTTAAATGATATGTAATACCATAGCTTCATTAGTTTTGAATGTGTTTAAGATCCATAGATATAAACTTTATGTGTATTTCTCATGATGCATTATAACATTGAAATTTTAATGATATGTAATATTGAAGCTTAAGTAGTTTTGAATGTGTTTTAGATTCAAATATTTGAATTTTATTCATGTTTCTCATTATGCATCGTTACTTTGAAATTTTAATGATATGTAATACAAAAGCTTAAGCAATTTTTAACGTGTTTAAGATCCAAAGATTAAAAAATTATGTGTGTTTCTTTTAATGCATCAAAACATTGAAATTTGAATGATATGTAATACAAAAGATTAAGAGTTTTGAATGTGTTTAAGATTTAAATATTCTAACTTTATATGCATTTCTCATGATGCATTACAACTTTGAAATTTGAAAGATATATAATATCAAAGCTTAATGAGTTTTGAACTTGTTTCAGATTCAAAGATTTTAAACATGTTTAAGTTAAAAATATTTGAACTTTATGCACATTTTTTATGATGCATTAAAACTTTAAAATTTAAATAATATATAATTTTGAAGTTTAGGTAGTTCTGAATATGTTTAAGATTTAAGGATTCAAACTTTATACATTTTTCTCATTATGCATCACAATATTGAAATTTGAATGATATGTAATACCAAGGTTTAAGTAGTTTTGAAGGTCTTTAACATCCAAATATTTAAATTTTATGCATATTTTTCATAATTCATCACCATTTTGAAATTTGAGTGATATGTAATACTAAATTTCAAGTAGTTTTAAACATGTTTAAGATCTAAATATTTGAACTTTATGTGTATTTCTCATGATGCATCAATACTTTAAATTTTGAATGATATGTAATAACAAAACTTAAATAGTTTTGAAGGTGTTTAAGATCAAAATATTTAAAATTTATACACATTTATCATGATGCATCATAACTTTGAAATTTGAGTGATATGTAATAGAAAAGACTAAGTGGTTTTAAAAATATTTAAGATCCAAAGATTCAAACTTTATGCAAATTTCTAGTGATGCATTCCAATTTTAAAATTTGAATATGTATGCAAAAAAAATAGGTAATTTTGAAGGTGTTTAATATCCACATCTTTGAACTTAAAAATGTTTTTCAATATGCATTTAGAACATTAAAATTTTAATGATATGTCATATCAAAGCTTAACCTTGATATTTTGAACTTATTTAAGATCTAAAGATTCAAATTTTATGCATATTTTTCATGATGTATCACAACTTTGAAATTTGAATGATATGTAATAATGAAGATTAAGAAATTTTTAATGTGTTTGAGATCTAAATCTTTGAAATTTATGTGTGTAACGCATGATCTATTGAAATATGAATGATATTTAATATTAAAGCTTAAGTAGTTTATAACAATTTTAAGAATTAAATATTTATATTTTATGGGTATTTCTCATGAAGCATCACAAATTCAAAATTTGAAAGATTTTTAATATCAAATCTTATGTGGTTTTGAATGGGTTCAAAATCTAGAGATTAAAAATTTATGTGTATTTAGCATTATTCATCATAACTTTGAAATTTTAAAGACATGTAATATCAAATCTTAAATAGTTTTGAAGGTGTTTAAGATCCGAATATTTGAACTTTATGCATGTTTCTCATGATGCATCAAAACATTAAAATTTGAATGATATGTAATACTAAAACTTAAGTGGTTTTGAAGGTGTTTAATATCTAAATATTCAAATTTTATGAATGTTTCTCATAATAAATTATAAATTTTAAATTTGAATTATATGTAATACTAAAGATGAAATAGTTTTGAATGTGTCCAAGATAAAAAGATTCAAGCTCTATGTATGATTTTCATGATGCATCAAATCTTTTAAATTAAATGACATGCAATACATAAGCTTAAGTAATTTTGAGCATGTTTAAGATCCATAGATTTGAACTTTATGCACATTTATCATCATACATCACAACTTTGAAATTTGAACAATATGTAATATTAAAGTTTAAATGATTTTAAACGTGTCTAAAATCTAAAGATTTATATTTTTTGCACATTTCTCATGATGTATCATAACTTTAAAATTTGAGTGATATGTAATACTAAAGCTTAATTGGTTTTAAACATGTTTAAGATTCAAATATTTGAATTTTATGTGTGTTTCTCATGACGCATCACAACTTTGAAATTTGAATGATATGTAGTATAAAAGATTAAATGGTTTTAAAAATGTTTAAGATCTAAAGATTTAAACTTTATGAAAATTTATCATGATGCATTACAATATTTAAATTTGAATGATATCTAATACTAAAGCTTAAAAAGTTTTCAATGTGTTTAGGATCAAAATATTCTAATTTTATGCATATTTTTCATGATGTATCACAACTTTAAAATTAGAATACTATGTAATAATAAATTTTAATTGATTTTGATGATGTTTATGATCTAAATATTCAAAATTTATGCATGTTTCTTATGATGCATCACAACTTTAGAATTTGAATGATATTTAATACCCATGCTTATGTGGTTTTGACTATGTTTAAGATCCAAAGTTTCAAACTTTATGTGGATTTTTCATGATGCATTGGAACTTCAAAATTTGAATGATATGTAATACCAAAGCTTAAGTAGTTTTAAACATGTTTAAGATCTAAATATTTGAACTTTATGGATATTTTTTATGATGCATCATAACTTTTAAATTTGAATAATATGTAATGCCAAAGTTTATGCATGTTTTTTTTTTAAATATTTAAGATTTAAATATTTGAAATTTATTCACATGTTTAAGATCTAAGATTTTGAACTGTATACATATTTTTCATGATATGTTGGAACTTTGAAATTTCACTGATATGCAATACCGAAGCTTAATTAGTTTTCAATGTGTTTAAGATCTAAAACTTCAAATATTATGTCCATTTATTTTAATGCATTAAAATTTTGAAATTTGAATGATATGTAATACTAAAACTTAACTAGTTTTGAATGTGTTTAAAATTCAAATATTAAACTTTTAATTGCATTTATAATGATACATCATAACTTTGAAATTTAAATGATATGCAATACCTAATATGAATCAATTTTGAACATTTTAAAGATCTAAAGATTCAAACTTTTGCACGTTTCTTATCATACATCATAACTTTTAAATTTCAATGATATTTAATACCAAAGATTCATAATTTTTTAATGTGTTTATGATCCAAATATTTAAAATTTATGCATATTTATCATGATGCATGACAAATTTAAAATTTGACATATAATAACAAAGCTTAAGTGGTTTTGAACATGTTTAGGATCCAAAGATAAGAAATTTATGTCCATTTATAATGATGCATCATAACTTTAAAGTTGAAAGATATTTAATATTGAAGATTAAGTGGATTTGAATATGTCTAATATCCAAATATTTAAACTTTATGCAAGTTTATCATGATGCATTGTAACTTTGAAATTTTAATGATATTTAATATCAAAGCTTAATTAGTTTTGAATGTGTTTAAGACATAGATATCTGAACTTTATACTTCTCATGATGCTTTGCAATTTTAAAATCTGAGTGATATGTAATACCAAAACTTAAGCAATTTTGAACATGTTTAAAATCCAAATATTTGAATTTTATGCATGTTTATCTTAATGCATCACAATTTTAAAATTTTAATGATATATAATATTGAAGCTTAAGAGGTTTTGAACATGTTTAGTATTCAAAGATTCAAAATTAAGGCATATTTTTCATGATGCATCACAATTTGAAATTTTAATGATATGTAATACTGAAGCTTAAACAGTTTTCAATGTATTTATTTTATGTGCATTTCTCATGATGCATCACAACTTTGAAATTCGAATGATATGTAATGTTGAAATTTAAGTATTTTTTAAAGTATTTAATATCTAAAGATTCTAACTTTATACACATTTCTTATAATGCATCATAAATATGACTATTTGAATGATATTTAATACCAAAGCTAAAGATATTTTGAACATTTTTAAGATCTAAATATTTTGACTTTATTCATATTTATCATGATGCATCAAAACTTTAAAATTTGAATGATATATAATATTGAATCTTAATTAGTATTGAATATGTTTAAGATCCAAAGATTCAAACTTTAAGCATATTTTTCATGATGCATCACAACTTTGAAATTTGAATTATATGTAATTATAGAAGCTTAAGTGATTTGAATGTGCTTAAGATAAAAAGATTCAAACTTTAAACATGTTTATAATGATGCATATTAACTTTAAAATTTGAATGATATGTAATACTGAAGATATAATAGTTTTGAATGTGTTTAACATCAAAAATTCTAACTTTACACGTAATTATCTTGATGCATCACAACTTTGAAATTTGAATGATATGTAATACTAAATTTCAATTAATTTTAAACATGTTTAAGATATAAATATTTGAATTTAATGTGCATTTTTCATGATGCATCACATCTTTGAAATTTGAATGATATGTAATATCAAATTTGAAGCAGTTTAAACATATTTAAGATACAAAAATTCAAAACTTATGCATGTTTTTTAGAATGCATTACAAATTTAAAATTTGAATGATATGTAATACTAAAATTTAAGTGGTTTTGAATGGTTTTAAGATCTAAAGATTCAAACATTATGCAAATTTCTCATGATGCATCACTACTTTTAAAATTTGAATGATATTTCATATTAAATCTTAAGTAATTTGAATATGTTTAAGATCTCAATATTTAAATTTTATGTATATTTATCATTATACATAACTTTGAAATTTGAATTATATGTAATACTAAAGTTTTCTATGTTTTGAACATGTTTAAGAGCAAAATATTTTAACTTTATGCACATTTATAATGATGTATCACAACTTTAAAATTTGAATGATATGTAACATCGAAGCTTAAGAAAATTATTTTGAATATTTTTAAGATCTAAAGAATCAAATTTTATGTCCACTTTTCATGATGCATCATAACATTAAAATTTGAATGATATGTATTAATGAATTTTAATCAGTTTGAATGTGTTTAAGATCTAAAGATTTAAATTTTATACACATTTTTCATAATGCATCACAACTTTAAAATTTGAATTATATGTAATATCAAAGCTTAAGCAATTTTAAACATTTTTAAGATTCAAAGATTCAAAATTTATTCACATTTATCATGATGCATCACAATTTTGAAATTAGAATTTTATGTAATATCAAAATTTAAGCAGTTTTAAACATGTTTAAAATCCAAAGATTTAAACTTTATGTGTATTTCTCATGGTGTACTACAACATTCAAATTTAAATGATATGCAATATCGAAGGTTGAACAATGTTGAACATGTTTAAGATATAAAGATTTGAAATTTATGCATGTTTTTGATGAGGTATTGCCACTTTGAAATTTGAATGATATGTAATACCAAAGCTTAAATAGTTTTGAACATGTTTAAGATCCAAAGATTTGAACTTTATGCATTTTTCTCATGATGTGTCACAAATTTAAAAATTGAATGATATGTAATATAAAAAATTATGTGGTTTTTAATGTGTTTAAGATCTAAAGATTCAAACTTTATGCATATTTTTCATGATACATTATAATTTTAAAATTTGAAAAATATGTAATACTGAAGCTAAAATAATTTTGAATCTGTTTAAGATACAATGATTCAAAATATATGCATGTTTCTCATGAGGTGTAAAAACTTTAAAATTTGAATGATATGTAATAAGGAATCTTAAGTGGTTTTAAACATGTTTAAAATTCAAAAATTCAAAATTTATATGTATTTTTCATGATGCATCACCACTTAAAATTTGAATGATATGTAATGTTGAAGCTTAAGTAGTTTTAATTATGTTTAAGATATAAATATTTAAAATTTATGCATGTTGATAATGATAAATTATAACTCTAAAATTTGAATGATATGTAAGATTGACGCTCAAGCAGTGTTGAACATGTTTAAGATCTTAGGATTCAAACATTATGCGTGTTTCTCATCCAAAGATTTGAACTCTATGTGTGTTTCTTATGATGCATCACAAATTTTAAATTTAAATTATATGTAATACAAAATTTTAAGTGGTTTTAAATGTATTTAAGAATTAAAAATTTGAACTTATTGTGCATTTCTCATAATGCATCAAAAATTTAAAATTTGAATGATATGTAATACTAATGTTTGAGTGATTTTGAACATTTTTAAGATCCAAAGATTTGAATTTTATGTGTGTTTATCATAATGTATCATAGGTTTGAAATTTGAATGATATATCATAATGTGCATTTCTTATGATACATCACAACTCTGAAATTTAAATGAAGTGCAATACTGAAGCTTAATCGGTTTTGAATAGTTATGAACATATTTAAGATCAAAATATTTGAGCTTTATGTGCATTTTTTTATGATGTACCTCAAATTTTAATTTTGAAATTTGAATGATACATAATATCGATGCTTAAAAAGTTTTGAACATATTTAAAATATAAATATTCAAAATTTATGAGTGTTTCTCATGATGCATCACAAAATTGAAATTTAAATATGTAATAATGAAGCTTGAGTAATTTTGAATATGTTTAAGATCCAAAGATTTAAAATATATGCATATTTTATATCATGAATCATAAATTTAAAGTTTGAATGATATGTAATATAGAAACCTAAGTAGTTTTGAACATGTTTAAGATGTAAAGATTTCATTTTTATGCATGTTTCTCATGATGCATCACAACTATTGATGTTTGAATGATATGTAATACCAAAGTTTATGTGGTTCTTAACATTTTTAAGATTCAAAGATTCAATATTTATGCACATTTCTCATAATGCATCAAATTTTATGAAAATTTAACATAATGCATCATAACTTTGAAATTTAAATGATATGTAATACCAAAGCTTAAGTAGTTTTGAATGTGTTTAAGATCTAATGTTTCAAATGTTATGCTATTTTTTTATGATGCATTTCATCTTTAAAATTTTAATGATATGTAATATTGAAGCTTAATCAGTTTTGAACTTGTTTAAGATTCAAATATTTGAAGTTCGTGAATGTTTCTCATGATGCATCACAACTTTGAAATTTGATTAATGTAATACCAAAGCTTAAGTTATTTTGAACATGTTTAATATCTAAAGATTCAAACTCTATATGTGTATCTCATGATACATCACAACTTTGAAATTTGAATGATATGTAGAATTGAATCTTAAATAGTTTTGAATGTTTTTAAAATCCAAATATTTGAAATTTATGCAACTTTCTCACAATATATCACAACTTTTAAATTTGAAAGATATGTATTCTTCAAGCTTAAGTAGTTTTGAACATATTTAAGTTTTAAAAATTCAAATTTTATGCATATTTATCTTAATGCATTACAACTTCAAAATTTTAATGATATGCAATACTTAATATTAAGTAGTTTTGAACATGCTTATGATCCAAAGATATAAACTTTATGTGCATTTATCATAATGCATCACAAATTTTAAATTTTAATGATATGTAATACCAAAGATTAAGGTTTTAATAATGTGTTTAAGATCCAAATATTCCACCTTTATGTGTATTTCTCATAAGGCATCACAAATTTGAAATTTAAATGAAATGTAATATCATAAGCAGGTTTAAACATGTTTACACTCCAATAATTTGAATTTTATATATGTTTCTCATAATGGATTACAACTTTGAAATTTGAATGATATTTTAATATCCCCTTTCAGTAGGGAATATCTAAACACAAATAACTCTAAACAATGATACAATTTTGCAGAATAACTTCAAGTAAACAATAAGCTACAATAAATCTCTTAACTGCCAAATCACTAATCTTCTTATTTGTCCAGATAGTTACAATAGATGTCTTCAGTCATTCATATAAAAAAATATCAAAATGCAGTCTTAAAACCCTTGTCCTTTGCAAATATGGTAATGAAACCTGAATTCTGGAAGGTCTCGGCCTTTCTGTGTCGACACGCAGACACTGACATCGGTTATACTACCATCGTTGATCGACTGGGCATTTTTAATCTGCCAACATCAGTCTCTGTAGATCTCTCTCTGCCAATGTCAGTCTCTGTGCGAACCTGTATGGATCTGTACGACTTCGTACGGCTGCCAATAAATTACACCCTATTTGTCAGACCTTTGATCTGAAGATATATGACTCTAATATAGAATATCTCTATCTGTATAACTTATTTAAATCAAAACATAAAGAAATAAATACCTTTAAACCCTTGTGATAGCTTCTGTGTGAAGTTATCTCTCAAAAGACCTAAAATACTATGATAACCTCTGTATGAAGCTATCTCTCAAATTAGCAATAGATCAGCTGATATTTCACAGCCTCTGAATTGCACACAATGAAGAGTTGACATTCTCCACTGCAAATGGAATCCTGTAACCCTTGGCTCATCTTCACAAAAGAATTATTCAAAATCAATAATCAATAATCAATGGCTAATCCAAACTCTCTCTCATGAGAAACCCTTATACCCTCCAAAGGTGTGCTTGCTAAAATTAGATTTCCTCAAATTAGAACTTGGGTTTCTTAAATTAAAATTCCTCAAATTAGAACTTGGGTCTTAAAATTAGACCAATTCTTAAATTAGAATTAGTGTCTTAAAATTAGACCAACTAATTAATAATTAATAATTAATTATTAATTTGACCAAATAATTAATATTTGATTAAATCAATCAAATATTAATATCTCCCTTAATTCATATCCAAAAAACTCAAACAAAAAGGCAAGCCCAGCTCCATCAAGACCCTCTATCCATCCCATCTACCTACGAAGGTTGCATAATAGGCTAATCCTCAACTCTAAACATGTCAACTCAAAAGGGGACATGACAATCCGCCCCTCTTGAAATTGCTTGCCCTCAAGCAATCGCTGAATGATACACCCATCAATACACCTAGATCCCAAATGTAGTCATGATCTTCCCTGCTATCAATTAATGCAAAATCCATGCCATGTCCATCCCTAGTACTAAGATAAGCACCCCAACATCCAATCCATAAATGAAAATCAGCAAGCAACTCAAGCAAACTCCTTACGTGAATAATATCTAAATCTAGATTGTGAAGGCTAGAAATAGTCATATCATCATCAACCTGTGACCTGATTGTAACAGAAAGCTGAGTCCCTACCATATGTGATAACTCCTAAACTGCACTCACCTCAAGACCAAGCTCATCCTCATATCTCTCTTGTGTTGGTGCCAATGTGCACTCGTCATCGCACTCGATCATGTCATGTTGTATGAGTATCTCCATCTAATGAAAAAACATATATCTGAAGCTGTTGCCCCGTATTGCCTTAAGAATATGTCTTCCCATCAACATCAAAGTGAACCTCCATGTCCTTGAGATGAAGAATAACTTCCTCAAATGAATGAAGCCACTTCATACCCAAGACTAAGTCTATATCCCCCATGTTCACCACATAATAATCAATGTTGAACTCATAGTTGTTCAAGCACAATGGGAGGTCTCTAATCATACGCTCACACCTAAGAGTGTGACCATTGGCTACCTTAACTCTAATGCCCTCAAAATATTTAGTAGTGAGTCCACGCTTCTCCACAAATCTAGCATCTATGAAATTATGTGTGGCTCCTGTATCAAGAAGGGTGATGACCTTCTGCCTCTCTAAAACTCCATGGAGTCTGAATGACTCATCCGACTGAATGCTAGATAGGCATGCCTCCTGTATGTGAAGCTCTAACTCTGCCACTGCCTCCTCAGAACTATTCTGCTGTTCAAAATCATCTAAATCCAAATCCTCATAATATGCCCACATCACATGATTCACCTTGCCCTTAGGCCTCAAAGGACAATCATGATGGATATCATATAGACCTTTGTAGTAGAAGCAAAGCTTCTTCCTGCATAGATCGTTAAGCGCCTCATGATCCAAAGGTGGTGCTACTGGATTGGCCTTTGAATCATTTTTTACACCTAATTTATCTATGCTGAAATCCGGTCTCTCTGTATCTCCATTGGAGCACTTATGGTCTCTAGATGAAGAAGTACCTCTGGAGTTAGATTTATTGGATGGGGCTGCCATCTCCATATTACGCGCCTTCTTCATAGCTACCTATAATGAAGGATGATCAAAGCCTTTGATCCAACCTCTCAATGGTTCTGCCAATCCCTCCATGAAGAGTACTACAAGTCACCTCTCTGAAATGTCAGGAATCATAACTGATAGCTTCTGGAAGTCACCAATGTAAGACTTTAGACTGCCACATTGGCGTAACTATGCCAACTCTCAGAAATAGGACTCTAGATCCCTCTTGTCAAAATGCTCTACCAACCTATCCACAAACTCCTAATAAGATGTGATCTGATCATGATGGAGTGTCACCATCCTGTGGTGCCACCAATCGTGAGCTACTCCCTCAAGATGTAGTGTCGCATATCTGATAGCATCTTCCTCAACCATCTGTCATAATGTGAGAAAGGTGTTTAACTTACTAATCCAAGCCTGTGCTGTGACCTTACTACTACCATCAAACATCATGAGTGTGAGCCTACTTGTAGCATGCTTCAGATCATTGTTCTGGTGTCTAGGTCTCCTATCCTATCTAACCAATTTGCAGTGCTCTCTCAGATTAACAAAATGATCAAAGGATGTCCTCTCTCAAACATGAAGAGGTAATAAGTCCCACTCATCATCTGTAGCCAGGTAAACATCTCCAAATAAGGAATCTCTTGCCTCCTCCTCTATTGGAACTTCTGGTTCCTCTTGAACAAATGTAGGACATGTAGGTCTACCCACTATCCTGGAATGGGTCAGCTGTGGTCTCTGATTAACAGTAACACTCATGTTATCTCCTTGTTCCCCATTCTACCTATCAGGGGCATTCATCCCCCTTATCATAGTAGTAAGTGCCTGTAGTGTCTGATTCATCTGCTGTTGGCCTGACATCATATCACGGTAGAATTCTCTGGTGTTCTGATCAACATCATACATGTGGCCCCTGGGTGGGCTACCCTCACGTTTGTCACTCATGATGATCGGTGGTTGATCTAACACCTGGGTACCTCCAAGCAAGGCTCTGCTGCATGTGTTATACTTGTGTGGTCCCAACTCTTGTGGCTGCATAAGATTGTCAAACCCTCAAGATGACAGGATTTAGCTCTGATACCACTGTAATCTCCCCTTTCAGTAGGGAATATCTAAACACAAATAACTCTGAATAATGATACAATTTTGCAAAATAAATTCAAGTAAACAATAAGCCACAGTAAATCTCTTAACTGCCAAATCACTAATCTTCTTATTTGTCTAGATAGTTACAATAGATGTCTTCAGTCATTTATATAAAAAATTATCAAAATACAGTCTTAAAACCCTTGTCCTTTGTAAATCTGGTAATAAAATCTAAATTTTGGAAGGTCTCGGCCTTTCTGTGTCGACACATAGACGCTGACGTCAGTTATACTACCATTGTTGGTCGACTGGGCATTGTTAACCTGCCGACATTGGTCTCTGTAGATCTCTCTCTGCCAATGTCAGTCTTTGTGTGAACCTGTACGGATCTGTACGGCTTCATACGGCTGCCAATAAATTACACCCTATTTGTAAGACCTCTAATCTGAAGATATATGACTCTAATACAGAATATCTCTATCTTTATAACTTATTTGAATCAAAACATAAAGAAATAAATACCTGTAAACCCTTGTGATAGCTTCTGTGTGAAGTTATCTCTCAAAAGACCTAAAATACTGTGATAACCTATGTATGAAGCTATCTCTCAAATTGGCAATAAATCAGCTGATATTTCACAGCCTCTAAATCGCACACAATGAAGAGTTGATGTTCTCCACTGCAAATAGAATCCTGGAACCCTTGGCTCAGTCTTCACAGAAGAATTATTCAAAATCAATAATCAATAATCAATGGCTAATCCAAACTCTCTCCCATGAGAAACCCTTATACCCTCCAAAGGTGTGCTTGCTAAAATTAGATTTCCTCAAATTAGAACTTGGGTTTGTTAAATTAGAATTCCTCAAATTAGAACTTGGGTCTTAAAATTAGACCAATTCTTAAATTAGAATTAGGGTCTTAAAATGAGACCAACTAATTAATGATTAATTAGACCAAATAATTAATATTTGATTAAATCAATCAAATATTAATATCTCCCTTAATTTATATCTAAAAAACTCAAACAAAAAGGCAAGCCCAGCTCCATCAAGACCCTCTATCCATCCCATCAGCCTACGAAGGTCGCATAATATGCTAATCCTCAACTCTGAACATGTCAACTCAAAAGGGGACATGACAGATATGTAATTTCAAAGCTTAAGAATTTTTAGTCATGCTTAAGATCTAAAGATTTGAACTTTATGCATATTTCTCATGATGCATCACAACTTTGAATTTTGAATGATATGTAATACTGAAACTTATGCAATTTTAAATATATTTAATATCTAAAGATTTAAAACTTATGCACATTTATAATAATGCATCATGACTTTGAAATTTGAATGATATGTAATACTGAACAAAATTTTTTAACATATTTAAGATCAAAATATTCAATCTTTATCCATGTGTCTCATAATGCATTACAACTTTGAAATTTGAATTATATATAATATTAAAGATTGAGCAATTTTGAACATGTTCAAGATCCAAAGATTCAAACTTTATGCATATTTATCATGATGTCTTCAAACTTTGAAACTTGAATGATGTGTAATACCAAAGCTTAAGCATTTTTTGAGGTGTTTAAGATTTAAAGATTCAATTTTTTTTTAGTTTTTCAAGATGCATTACAATTTTTAAATTTAAATCATATATAATATAAAATATTAAATTTTTTTTAAGTGTTTGAGATCTAAGGATTCAAATTTATGTGCATTTTCCATGATGCATCGTGACCTTGAAATTTGAATTATATGTAATACTTTAGCTTAAACAATTTTGAATGTGTTTAAGATCCAAAAATTAGAACTTTTTATGTGTTTCTCATGATGCATGGAAACTTTTAAATTTGAATGTTATGTAATAACAAATCTTATATGATTCTTAATGTATTTAAGATCCAAATATTCAAACTTTACACACATTTTTCATGATGTATCACAACTTTGAAATTTGAACAATTTACAATATAAAATTTTAAGTGGTTTTGAATGTGTTTAAAATTCAAAGATTTAAACTTTATGCATGTTTATCATCATGTATTGTAGCTTTTAAATTTTAATGATATGTAATACTGAAGCTTAAGTAGTTTTGAACATATTTAAGACACAAATATTTGAAATTTATATGGGTTTTTCATAATGAATCATAACTTTAAAATTTCAATGATATGTAATACTAAAGCTTAAGTGGTTTTGAATGTGTTTAAAATGTAAGGATTTAAATTTTACACACATTTATCATAATGCATCATAATTTTGAAATTTGAATGATATGTAATACTAAAGCTTAATTAGTTTTGAACATATTTAAAATCTAAAGATACGAACCTTATGTGCATTTCTCATCATGCATCACAATTTTGAAATTTAAATTATATCTAATATTGAAGCTTAAGCTATTTTAAATGTCTTTAAAATCTAAATATTTGAACTTTATGAGCATTTCTCATAATTCATCATAACTTTTAATATTGAATGATATGTAATACAAAATCTTAAGTAGTTTTGAACATGTTTAGGATTAAATTATTTGAAGTTTATATGCATCTCTCATAATGCATTACAAGTTTGAAAGTTAAATATGTATTTCATAAACTTAAGTGGTTTTAAACATATTTAAAATTCAAATATTTAAACTTTATACACATTTTTCATGATGCATCACAACTTTAAAATTTAAAAGATATGTAATATTAAAAGTTAAGCAGTATTGAATATGTTTAAGATCTAAAGATTCAAACTTTATACACTTTTATGATAATGCATCACAAAATTAAAATTTAAATGATATATAATATTGAAGCATAAATATCTTTGAATGTGTTCAAAATCTAAAAACTCAAACTTTATGCACATTTCTCATAATGCATCACAACTTTTAAATTTAAATGATATGTAATACCAAATTTTAAGTGATTTATACTATATTTAAAAATCCAATTATTCAAACTTTTTGTGAATTTATAATAATGGATTGAAACTTTGAAATTTGAATGATATGTAATACCAAATCTAAATCGATTTTGAACGTGTTTAAGATATAAATATTTAAACTTTATGCATGTTTCTAATAAATTATCACAGCTTTGAAATTTTAATGATATATAATACTAAAGCTTAAGTGGTTTTGAACATATTTGAGATCCGAAGATTCAAGCTTTATGTGTATCTCATAATGCATCAGAACTTTAAAATTTGAATGATATGTAATACCCAAGATTAAGTGGTTTTGAATATGTTCAAGATCCAAAGATAAAAAATTTATGCACGTTTCTCATAATGCATTACAACTTTGAAATTTGAATGATATGTAATACCAAATTTTAAATGATTTTGAATGTGTTTAAGATTTAAAAAATTGAATTTTATGCACATTTCAAACAATACATTGTAAGATTGAAATTTAAAAGATATGTAATATTGAATATTAAGTAGTTTTGAATGTGTTTAAGATCTAAATAATCAAATTTTAAGTTTATCATGATCCATTGTAACTTTGAAATTTAATGTTCTATATTACTGAAGCTTAAGGAGTTTTTAACATGGTTAAGATCTAAATATTCAAAATTTATGCATGTTTCACATGATGCATCACAACTTTGAAACTTCAATGATATGTAACACCAAAGCTTAAATAGTTTTGAAGGTTCTTAAGATCTAAAGATTCCAAATTTATGTGCATTTTTCATTATGCATCACAACTTTGAAATTTGAATGATATGTAATACTGAAACTTAAAGAATTTGTAACATATTTAAGTTATAAAGATGTGAACTTTATTCGTATTTAACATGATGCATCATAACTTTAAAATTTGAATGATATGTAATACCGAAGCTTAAGAGATTTTGAATGTGTTTAAGATCTAAAGATTCAAATTTTATGCACATTTATCATGATGCATCAAAATTTTGAAACTTGAATGATATATAATACCAAAGCTTGAATAGTTTTGAAAATGTTTAAGGTTTGAAATTTTGAACTTTATGTGCATTTATCATGATGTATCACAAATTTTAAATTTGAATGATATGTAATTCTGAAGCTTAATCATTTTTAAACATGTTTAATATCCAAATATTTGAATTTTAAGCACAATTCTCATGATTCATCTTAACTTTGAAACTTGAATGATATGTAATACCAAAGCTTAAATGGTTTGGAGCATGCTTAGGATCCACATATTTTAAATTTATACATATTTCTCATGATACATCACAGCGTTAAAATTTGAATGATATGTAATGTTGAGGCTTAAGTAGTTTTGAACATTTTTAAGATCCAATGATTTGAACTTGATGTGCATTTCTCATAATGCATCACAACTTTTAAATTTGAATGATATGTAACTCCAAAGCTTAAGATATTTTAAAAATGTTTAAGATCTAAATAGTCAATATATGTGTGTGTGTGTGTGTGTGTGTGTGTGTGTGTGTGTGTGTGTTTCTCATGATACATTATAAGTTTGAATAACATGTAATACCAAAGCTTAAGCTATTTCAAATGTGTTTAAGATCCAAATATTTGAACCTTATGCACATTTCTTAAGATGAATTGAAACTTAAAAATTTGAGTGATATGTAATAATGAAGCTTAATAAGTTTTTCATGTGTTTAAGATCTAAAGATTTGAACTTTATGCACATTTTCTATAATAGATGGAAACTTTCAAATTTTAATGATATGTAATATTGATGCTTTAGTAGTTTTAAATGTGTATAAGATCCAAAAATTATAACTTCATGCATGTTTTTCATAATTTATTGCAAATTTAAAACTTGAATGCATTAAAATACCGAAGGTTAACTAGTTTTAAACGTATTTAAAATACAAAGATTCAATATTTATGCACATTTTTCATGATGCATCATAACTTTAAAACTTTAATGATACATAATACTAAAGGTTAAATAGTTTTGAATGTGTTTAAGATTCAAAGATTCAAATTTTATGCATGTTTGTCATGATGAATCGCTACATTGAAATTTGAATGATATTTAATACCAAAGCTTAAGCAATTTTTAACTTGTTTAAGATCTAAATATTTGAATTTTATGTATATTTTTCATGATGTATCACAACTTTAAAATTTGAATGATATGTAATACTAAATCTTAAGTGATTTTGAATATGTTTAATATTTAAATATTCAGACTTCATGCATATTTTCCATGATGTATCGCAACCTTAAAATTTGAAATATATGTAATATCAAAGGTTAAGTGCTTTTGAATGTGTACCAAATATTCAAAATTTATGTGAATTTCTCATGATACATCACAACATTAAAAATTGGTATGATATATAATATCAAAGCTCAAGCAGTTTTGAATGTGTTTAAGTTCCAAGATTCAAACTTTATGCATGTTTATCATGATGAATTACAAATTTTAAATGTAAATGATATGTAATACAAAAGCTTAATCAATTTTAAACATGTTTAAGATCAAAATATTTAAAATTTATTTTATTTTCTCATGATGCATCATAACTTTGAAACTTTAATGGTATGTAATACTGAAATTTAAGTAGTTTTGAATGCATTTAAGATTCTAATATTTAAACTTTATAAATATTTTATCATTATGCATCACTACTTTGAAATTTGAATGATATGTAATAATGAAGCTTAAGTAGTTTTGAACATGCTTAATATTCAAATATTTGAAATTTATGTATGTTTTTCATGATGCATTACAATTTTAAAATTTAAATGATATGTGATACTAAAGCTTAAACAGTTTTGAACATGTTTAAGATCTAAATATTCAAATTTTATGTTTTTTTATTATTATGTATCATATATTTGAAATTTGAATGATATGTAATAGCAAAGCTTAAATGATTTTAAAGGGTTAAAAGATCCAAAGAATCAGAATTTATGCATGTTTTCATGATGTATCATAACTTTGAATTTTTAATGATATGTAATACTGAAACTTAAGTAATTTTGAACATGTTTTAGATCCAAAGATTTAAAATATATGTGAGTTTTTCATGATGTATCATAAATTTTAAATTTAAATGATATGTAATACTAAAGCTTAATTAGTATTAAATGTGTGCAAAAGATTCAAACTTTATACATGTTTCTCATGATGCATCACAACCTTAAAATTTGAATGATATGTAAGACTAATTTTTATGTAATTTTGAACATGTTTAATATCCAAATATTCAAACTTTATGCACATTTCTCATGATGCATCATGTTTTATTATTTTCATAATAATGGGGTTTTATTCCTAGTTAAATAAGTAGGTCTAAGTAAAATAAATCAGTAAATTATATGCAAGAATTAAGATACTAATTTGTCTAAATAGATTTGTATTTTTGCCGTTTATAAATATAGTAATAAAAAAGATAAATCTAAATTACCTTATTTTGAATGATCTAAATTGAGATAGGATATGATATTATAGGATCAAGACTAGGAAAGTATCAAAAACTAGACCTAAGGTTCATTTTTGGATTGGATAAGAGCATGAAAAGTGAGAAACCCTACTATCTGGCACTATATTCCTTTTTTGATGCTATTGTCTAGGTGGTTTGAGATTTTTGGGTTTTTTTAGGCATGCCTATGTTATCTTATTAGTAAAATATCAAATCTTGGAAGCCTAAGGATCTTGTCATGCATCTATTTTTAATCTTAAAAATCCCTAAGAGCTCTTTATGCTTGAACTTGAATTAAAACTTGGAAAAGATAAATAATGGATTAGTGTGTAAAGGATACACTAGATGCACTTCACACCCCATGCATGGGCACGCTGCCTACATACCAATACTCCAAGGAGGGATATAACTAATGTAGTTTTCCCATTGAAGTGTTTGATGTAATTGTGTATGGTAAATGTAACTAGATTTGAAACTATATATACTTCAATTGGAAAGTTATTGGTTTAAATGTTTGAATAATCATGAAATGATATTGGAAGGCTATATGCAAAGAATAGGGAAGAATGTTTGAGTGTACTTTCTTGTGTTATTTTTTATTTCCAGTAAATGAGTGTCAACCCTTATAAATAGAATTTAAATGGCCTTTTATAAGGAAACTAATGATCATGGTTTAAATGAATTCACATGAGGTTGATAGGGAAAAAGGTAATGATTTAAGAGAATATGACTGTTAGCACCAATTTTAAACTTGGACAACATCACCAAAATTAGGACACCATGGGTTTCAATTATCCCATCCAAGTTGGGTGATATTATCCTAAGGGAATGAGGTTGAGGGGGATGAATTTGGGATTGAAAGAGATACATGGGCCTAAAAGGGTTAAGTTTAGAAGGTTGGGGATGACTGGGAATCAGTGAAAGAATAGCCTAGAAGGGTTGTGAGTAAGAAAGAGGACCTATGGATTGGGTATCATTATCCATGATTAATTCATCCAATTTCATATTTTACCTAGCTACATTCCCTCATCCCACCTGCCCCTCCGCCCCCCCTCCCTCCCCCCTCGTATTATTCTAGTGATGCAACAAAGTGAAATACTAGGATAAAGGAAAGTAAAAATGCATACTTGAACTTACTTGTAAGGGAGAAGCTCATGAAGATATGGGATGTTAGATGTGCATAGATAAAGCACATTGTGAAGTGTGAATATGTAATGAAAACATAAAAATAGATTAGTTCTTACTAGATACATTATATCTAAAATAAGAATGTATAAAAGTTGAGTAAGTGGAAGAGAAATTAATGAATACACTTCACTATGTATGTGAACTAAAACCTATTATGATGATGGATTGTGTTGGATGATGTTGGATATATGTAGAATAATGAGTAATATCACGAATCGAACTGAGTGTTGAATTCCCCATAAGGTGGCTCAACAATTCAAAGGCTATCCCTTTGGCTCCATCATCACCAACTAAGTGAAGTTAATGAATCATGTGTTTACTAATTGATGTCTAGACTATGTGTCTAATACCTTTGAATAGTTGGATCAAGAATACAAAATTATTGAGTTTCTCCTTGGATTACCATATTCATGTCTTGATATTAACCACATTAAAGAGATAAATCTTGTGTCATTTGTGGCATGAGAAATGAGTATAAATTTCAAATATTTGGATCTTAAACATGTTTGAAATTTCTTAAGCTTTAGTATTACTTATTGTATGTAATTATAAATTCATCATGTCTATAAATCAATCATAACTCAAACAAGATAGATCATAACATACACTTCC